>JARHVA010005274.1:1112500-1252500 GCA_037957365.1 Torreya grandis | reverse complement strand
CCCTACAATAAAGAGGAAAAATACTAAAATTAAGAACTATATAGGATGGAGTATGGTAAGAGATACTAAAAGACTGAAGCAATGAAAAATGATAACATATAATCTCAGCATTATAGGAATATACAAGACTACCTAAGAATGGATTTTCTATGGTATAACCATCATTGTAATCAGGTGTATGAAGATCAATGATATAGATAAGGATGAAATGGTTACTTGATGAGGTGTGATGAATGGAATGATAACTCTTAGGTAAGACAATGGGGATATCATCACACGGTGGTTTATGATAATGAGGTTGTAAAAAAGTAGGAAGCTGAGTGATGAGATGAGGTGAGAGATCAAAAGTTTTAATCTTGAGATTGATCTCATTAAGATCATCATCATTTTAATCTAAGAGATTAGGATGAATATTCCCAATGATTTTGGGATGATCAGTATAACCTTGAGTGGAATTGATGGGAAATTTGAATCATTAAGACTCATGAAATGGAACACTTGGCAAAGCTTCAAGAGTATAAATCTTGAAGACACCATGATCTTAGAATCTTTTGAAATTCCAAGGGTTAGTGTTACCCTAAATCCTATATATGGCTTCATTTTGAGGGAACTTAACACAATGCTAGATAGAAGAAGCAACAAATCACATATGATAAGTCCATGTCTTACCAAGTAGAATGCTATAAGATAAAGTTAAGTTAAATATCATCACCTTCACATGAATGATGATAGGTGGGATGGTAATGGGAAGCCACACACAATATAAAGGAAAAATTTTACTTAGATCATATCCTTGAGATATGATGCATGTGGACTTGAGATTTCATTTAGAATATCTAAGGGTTTTTATAAAATTAAGAGAGGTAACACAAGTACCAAAAAACTCATCAATCAAGGTATGTTTTATTTGGATATCACCAATTTAGTCACTAATGAATTGATGAGGATCATATACATGAAGTATAATCTCATCAAGAATCATGAAATAAATGGTAAATTTGAGGGAAAGAAAAGTCTTCACTATTTCATTAACATGGATGGACATATCTTCACATTGTTTCACTATGCCATCTTTAAATCTAGATAAGGCTACATCGTGTCCTACTAAGGGAGGATGATGGATGTTTAATTTTAAAAAAATATTCATAATATGGTTTTTATGACATGGATAAGTCTTCATAAACTTAAAAAATGGTTTTGGGAAGGGATATTAGTGAGATCCATGATGGGATCCCATGTATCATAACCCATAGGAAGATTGTTAGAGAGAGGTGCATAGTTTTACATGATGTATTTGAAAGGAGAAACCTAAGTACATTTAATTTGGTGTTGATAATAGGGATAAGGTTTTGAATAAGGTCGTAAACTATGATGAGAATATGAAGAATTTGGTGATGTTTAGTTTTTAGAAGTGTTAAAAGAGGCATTGATAGAAGCTTCAATATCATTGGTATTAGGTAAAGAATATGGAGGTATGGAAGAAATATAATGGTAAGCACTATCCAAATGAGGATTTGGAATTGGTTCATCAAAAATTATAAGGTCATATTACCCCAAATAATTTAAGTGAGTTGTAGAAGAAACCTAGAGAACACAAAATGTGTAAGACAATGGAGGTGTGTAGATAGGTTGACGATAAATGAAAGCAACCACCCTTCACATACTATTCATATTAACCACATTCTCTTCAAGAGTTGGGTCATTAAGACTTTCAAATTTTTTGGTGGAAGGTGTTGGCTTATCTTGGTTATCTTAGTGATTTGGAAGAGGGTCTTTATATATGGACAAATGAGCATTATCCTAATTCAAATATTGAGATTTAGTACTTTTCATGAGATTTGAAAGCAATGTCATAGGCTTGTTAGAATTTTGAAATGATAGAATAATGATCAAAATTAGGAACAAGAAGTAAATCCATAGTAAAATTACATAGCTTCCTATATTCTCACGATAATAACCCCAACTAGCATGAAACCAACAAAATTTATTATGATCATACCAAGATTTCATAGGTCAAGTGGGACCAAGTTATCATGGAAGAGGCATAGGTAAACATTTAGGTAATTCAACTAAGGATAGATTTTTGTGAAGATTGATATTATTAGGTGAAAAATAAATTAAGATTGGTGAATTTTTGAGAATGGGGAGTTGGTTCTAAAGGTTGTTTAGGAACAACAGCTTGAATGGCATGAATGGTGTCATAAGAATCCATGACACCATCATTAGTATCATGAAGATTCTTATTTTTAAGGAATATACAAGTGCCTACAGAAGGGTAGGCTGGCTTGAATTAATGCATAAGGAACTATTGATGTTTAACTTGTTTAATAGCCTCCTCCAAAGTATGTGGAGAGTACAGACCCAGTATTATAAGTTGGAAAAAAGAGCATTGGTGAAGAGATGGAAAATATTATCATTAGCCATGTCATGTTCACATTTGCTGGACAATGTTATCCACATTTTAACAAAATATTGGGTATTTTAATTTTCAAGTTGATTACAATTGATAAAATGGTCCAAGTTATTCTTAGGAATATCTATAGTTTAAAACTCTTAAATGACAACATTGACTAAATCTTCCAAACTAGTAATATAATGAGATTTAAATTGGTTTTACCAATCTAAATCACCAGTGATAGTTTCAGCTAATAGCTTGGAATCAAAAAAAGTGTTTAATTTGACCCAATATTTATAGATATTTACAAATGTATTTAGATGAAGAGTAGGATCAGTTGACCCATTCTACGAAATAGTAGGGGTGATACCTCTTATATCAATATTAGCAATTTGAGATGTAAGAGGATCATTTTGAAGATTCTTGATTGTCTTGTTGAAAAGAGGAGGTTGAGGAATGAGATTACCATGGGCATCAAAAAGAGGAGGTAGGGTGACATTTTGATTATGCATGCCCCAAGGCATTTGTTGAGGGTGGTTTTGAAGATGGAGAAGGTGGTTTTTCATTCTCAACATTTTATTTGTATTATGAGATTGAAAAGTATTCCTTTTATTAAGTGTTTTTAATAAGATTTTATGGGTTAGAGTTGTATTATTTTCATTATTTAAAGCATTGGAGTTATAAGTAATGGCTTGGGTACCACTATTGGTATTGGTAGGAGCTTAAAAAGAGCTATTAATGCGAGGAACTAGTGGAAAAATTTGTTTGTGTATCAAAAGATGGCCTAATAGAGGGATGAGAAGAGAAAACACTATAATTATGATTACCATGGGTATCAAATGATTCAATAATGGAAGAGTTAAGGAGAGTGGATATTGGAAGAGGCCCAATAGATGTAGAATCTGCCATGGTGGTGGATATACTAGGTATGAAGGTAGAATAAGTAAAATAAGAAGAGGTCATGGTATGAGAAGGGGTAAAAATAGAGGGAAGAGATTGAGAAGAATAGAAAATAGCATCCCTAAATCCATGTGAGAATGTGGGATCATGTAAATAAGGATCTTCATCTTGACCATTAATCATGAGATGGTAAATGGTAGAAGGATCCTTTCCTTGACGTTGAGTAAATTCAGATATAAAGAAGAGCATTTTAGGGGTATACTTTAATTTGGGTTGATCTTCAAGAGATAAAAGAGGATTATGAAGAAAAGAGGAATGAAGAGGGGTCTCATAATTCATTGTGTGAGTGGATATATGAATATTTATCACATCTAAGAGAGGATCTCTAAAATGCTTATGGGAGACCATATGAGGGTTGGTAAAAATCATCATATCAATTAAATTCAACTCAATGTTATCTTCAAATAAGAATTTCATGATGAAGAATAAGGATAAAATAAAACAAGAGTGATGTAAAATCAAGGAAATAAGAAGTGACAAATTTTTTTATAGATTCAATTGGGTCAACCTAGTAGAAAAAATAGGGTCTAAAAATTGTATAGAGTAGACAAAGTTGACCTATTACTAGAAACATAAGCTAAAAAAGTGTACAAAGGCGACAGGGTCAACCTAGTACTGAGAATAAAGGATGAAAAAGGTAGGAAAAAGATACATAGTTGATAGGGTTGACCTAGTTTTATAACTTAGGAGACAAAAAATAATACTGTATTGATAGGATTGACCCAATATTATAGGCATGGAAAATAGATAGTCTATAAGAGACTGTGTTGAACAAAACAACTATGCACTAAAATAAGATAAATTTTACAAGTGATTTAGAAAGAAATAAATAAAGGGAAACACACAAAATTGGATCAATGAGGTTAACCCAATTGAAGCACATAGCATAAAACCTTATACCAATGTTGGCTAATGCAAGTTTTTGAAATACAACATACAATTGAGAAAAGACCAAGCAATCAACTTGGAAAGTAAAAGATAATTACATGGTCATACTTAATGTTTTTAGATTATTAAAGTATTATTTTAGATGTGATACGAAGTTGGTTGTAAGAAAGGAACTATAAATCAATATAAAGATGGTTTCAGGATGTTTAGGCTAAAAATGGATTTGTATTGGCAATGGTACTGGCTTGGTATTGGGGTAAACCCATTGAATTAAAACACTATAATGATAATGGTTTAGGGTATTTAACTCATATATACCATTAAACACATGTTTATACTTAGCTATAAAACCAAGTCGACTTTCCCCATAGTGATGAAATCCAAGTAAGTAGGCCTTGGGTAGACAATTGTTAAAATGTTTTTTAAGATTGTTTGATTTACTATTGTGTGCATAAAATATAAAATAGTAAAAATAAATGGTATATAAAAAATAATTAAATTAGATTAATGTGATTTATTATAAGCATGTAAGCAATAATAAGTGAAAGTGTGATCTAATTACTAGCATATAACTGTTAATTGAAACTTTTAAATATTGTACAATGTTATTTTGGATGATAGTATATGCATAGATTATGGAATAAATTTGACATTATTGATACTTTATTATGGAAACAAGGGACTTAAAATATCTATGTTGATAGTGTTGACCTAGTTTTCTAGATAGAATATAGAACTACATCGATAGGGTTGACCTAGTTGACTATACAAGGGAAATTTTAATGACTATAAACAATGAAAAATAGAATTATAATGAATAAAATAAATGACAACTAAGGATAGAAAGGAACCATGGTGGGTTGGGGGATGAATTTAAAAATGAGATTGTTGTTGAGGTACCCTGATTTACATTTACAAGTTATGCCAACTATGTTGAGTAGGTCAACCTAGTTCTATAGTTCCCTATTTGATGAAAACCTATAGAATGTACTATGTCGATAGAGTCAACCTAGTGTGTTTACTAAAAGTCTATAAATGTACATGGTTGATAGGGTCAACATAATAGTCTAATTTGGAAGTCTAAAATTGTACTATGTTGATAGAGTCAACCTACTAACATGTACCTGATGAAAAACATACACAAATGGAATATAATCATATTGATGTGGTTATTTATTAAAATTATGCATAGAAGTTAGAGCTATATTGACACTATCGACCTAGTATTGCAAATATAGATAAATAAATTGACAAAATAATAAAAAATATGAAATAAAACCTACAAGGGTTAGATTCAAATCAAGTTCATTAAAATGTATGTGATTTTTTAGTTTTGGTAATAATGGATTTTTATTGCTATTTAATAAATAGGTCTGAGTAGGAGAAATAAGTAAATAATATTCATAATTAAAGATACTAATTTTTGAAATTAGATTGTGATTAGACATTTTCTAAAAATAGCAGTGAGAGAGAGAAAATCAAACTTATCTTATTCTAGATTGTTCCAAAAAAGATAGGGTCTTTAAATTTGTATGTAGGATGAGGACACTATCACAAATAGTAAACTTCATTTTCTAATTAGATAAGAGTACCATAACTAGACACCCTAGAATTTGGTGTTATAATACTTCTCTAATGTTATTATCCTAAGGATTTAATCTTTTTGGATTTTGTTCACATACTCATTGTGAGCCTATGTACCAATTTTTAGGTCCTCACTATCAATAGAGATCTTTATAAAATTGATTCTTCATGTACATGTATATTCTATGTAATTGAAAGAAACTTTGGCAAATGGGGAAAAGGGGTTAGTGTGTGTAAAATGAACTAGATGTGTTTCACACCCCATGTTTGGGTACACTACCTACATACCAATACATTGACGAGGGATCAAGCCATATGTAGTTCTCCCTTTAAGAGTGCTTTGAGAAATAGTGAATTGAAGTTCAATAAAATCTAAAACTAGGTAAGCTTGAGATGACTAGGGAGTAGTGTAAGGTCTTGAATTGGATTGAAAGTGTATAAGCTAGTTATATAAAAATAATAGGGAGGATTCATTAAGTGGTCTTGATTATATTATTTATTACTTGAATTATATTTTTCAACCCTTTCCAAATTATATTTGAATGGGATTTTATATGGATCTATTGGTCATGGGTTAGATGAAACCAGACTAGGCTAACATAATGAATAAGATGAATCTAGGAAAAATAGTAATCTAGGATCAAATTGTGATTGGATAGGAGAATTGAAAATGGGGCACCCTAGGGTCTAGCTCTATAGTCAAACTTTGGCACTATTTTCCTAAGCAGACAGGACCTAAGGAGATGGATTAGTCATGAACAAAGAGTCCTAGATTATCTGGGGATCAAGTCTAGAAGGCTATAGATGACTAAAAAGAAGCCTAAGAGGGTTATGATAGACTAAAAAGAAGCCTAAGAGGGTTATGCTCAATTTTCTATTTTTTGCATTTTATATGACTACGGTATGCAATCAAAAATGGATCATGTCTATAAGTCAATCCTAACTCAGTGAAGATAGATTATACCATACACTTCTTATTGGGGACACATTGTATAATTGGGGAGATGACCAATATGGGGATCTTCTAGACTTGATTAGGGGATGTATTAACACAATAAACCATGCTAGGGAGAGTTCCAAAACCTCCTATTAATAATAGTCATGTAATAACCCTAAGGGATTCCTATGTTTTATATTCAATAATATAATAAAAAGTAAAGTAAAAATTTAATCTAGTGCTCACTAAAGCTTTTGGCATATATTGAGAATAATAAATTAAAAAAGTAAACATGCATATAATACATATACTCATGTAAATGTATACATAATTATAATTAATGGAAGATAAGTACAAATTCATATCTATATACTCTTAAAAAGGAGGACCAAAGTTAGGAATACTTACCTTTGAAGATGAACCCATCGATCCTCAATATCTCCCTTGGCCAAGGTGATTCGCAATAGGTTATTATGGTATGTAATGATGATAAAGATAAATCAGATCTATGATAGAAAACCTATCAATTCATCCAAAATACATCTCCATAAGACAAGATTTTTATCTCCAAAGAAAGTATGAAACTCTAAGCTTGCTCTTCAAGTAGAATGGTGGATAAGGAAATGCACAATATATATTACTTTTTATTATCTTCTCTAAATAATGGTGAAATTATATTGTATATATAGGTAGATTTAACCCTAATCCCTTCTAAAATTTTTGGCTAATAAGGTCAACCTAGTCGAACTAGCAAAATTTTGGAAAAGAATTCACTAGGTCATGAGCTAGGTCAGCCAAGAGTTAACCTAGACCCTAAGAGAATTTCACCCAAAAATTATACAAGGTCAACCCATTAGACCTAGTATAATGAATAGTCAAAAAGGGTTTAAGGCTATGAAAAGTGGGATTAAAGGTATAAAATGTCTAGAGGAGTGTGAAATAGAGAAGAATAAGCTTAGGGGCAAGGTTTTCAAGAGATAAGTGTGTAGATAACAAGTGTCAAAAGTGACAACAATCTTAATAAGCACAAATGGTCCACCCACCCATTTCCTAATGGACCCCTTAAGGCATTCACTCAAATAGATTGAGACTTGATGGGTTACTACAAGATACAAAGTGTCAATAAGTTATAAAAGTTTGAAAATATTATGTGTATATAGCATCCACTTTCCCAATGCATCTTGAGTCAACTCAACTACCCCTTCCTTTTCTTATATTCACCCAATTTCTTTTGTTTTGTTTCATTGTCTCCTATAGTCTAGGGATAATTTTTTCATTTATGTATTTATTACCTAGGGGCAACCTTGTACCCATTATGATTATGTTGTTTTACTGGTATCATTGTTACCTAGCTTCAGGGTCACCATGTCACCAAGAATAATGACTCTCTTCCATATAAACAAATAATTTGTTTTTATTTGTACTAGCATTATGATTAACCATTATTTTTATATGGTTGTTTGTTTAACTTCATAGACATTCATATTGTTTGATTGATTTCTTTTTCTTACTAATTTTTGTTTTTATGTGTTTTGAATGTTATGTTTGAATACATTTTGTAAACCTTTTGATTCTAGGCTTAACTTGGTATTGAATTGTTTAAATTTGTATTTAAATTGTTATATTGTTTGTTTATTTTTTGGTACATTATTTTTCCTACTTAATTATTGATGATTCATATCTTGATTTTAAGCTAGTTACATTTTGTATTTAATGCCTTTTTACCTTTTTCTTTTCTTTATTTTTTGTTTAAACATAAATGCTTGTATCTTTGGTTTTGGTATTATTTATCATTATATTTAGTTGTAAAGATTCACCTTTGAACTGATCCATTCATAATAAAAATAAAGTGTTTTTTTAATTTATTAATAATTATGATGCATAATTTAATTTTCCAAAGTAAACACCAAGTGATCCAAGTCCAAAAGTTGATATGTCACCAAACATATTTAACTACACTATCCTCCATATATAGGGCATACCTAGAATATCATTACCATAATGGAGGCCAAACAATGGAAATAAACACACTCTTTATGTAGGATTTGCATCTCCTAAAATACACATTGAGTCATACTACTTATTTATATGATTGGTTTAGGATGTGCACCTTCTAAACTATCCTCTCGCATTTAGTGATACATTAAAGAGAGAAATAGATAAATAAACATCCAAATGATAACTAAGGACATGTATCTCCTAACACTAGCATATACCATCATATCATAAAAAGAGAAAGATCATCATGCAACATAAAGAATATTAATATTCCATATATAAATTGATATGAGCTAAAAATTAATGTCTATAAATAGTCCATATACATTGATATAATATCTATACATCTCATATAAAATATGGAGCTAAAAATTAGATTTGATCTAGGTTGTCCCTTGAGGGAGTCTACTAAAAACTATGTCCCATGCTTGAGATTGAATATGGTGGTGGATGTGGTGGGAGTGGACCCATCAATACCTACTATGGAGCTGGATGTGCAACTAAATGCTCTAAATCTATATTATGCCTTAAACTAGAGGTCTTACTAGTTTTTTATGATTTAGAGTAGTATTTGAATAAATAATCTCTCCTCACTATAGGGACCACTAACTCATACAAGTTGTGGTAGTAATATATCCCATATTTTTCACATAAGACTCATCCTTTGCATGTAAGCCTTCATCCTTAGCTATAATCATGTCAGCCAAGGCTCTAGATGAACTCCCATCTATATAAGCTCATCAAGCATCATATAAATATCTATTCAGCCTCTCTACTTGAGCAACCAACTTCTCTTAATCACCCCAATATCTATATCACTCATTGGTCACTATCATAATCTCCATGTATTAGGTGGCCAATTAGGCCTACACACTTATCAATTGGGCCACCTACCCTTTGTATATAATAATATCAACATCCTTGGTATTAATATGTCCTTGACGATGGGTAGTCTTACCCTATGTAGTGACTAATTCTACATGCAATCTAGTTATATGGTATTAAAGGTGTATAATCTCTAATAAATGTGTAGTAATCTCACTCTACAACATATCAATAAAATCTTGGTCCTTTGTGTATCTATCTATGATAGATGTCCCTACCTCCCCTATACCTATACCTATCCCTATGAAAAAGGTCCTTACCTCCCCTATCCTTGTGTCATAATTCCTAGCCTCTCCTATCCCTATCTCAAGGCTTCAGTCACCACCTACTACCTCTCCCTTCTTTATATCCCATGGAGATCCCTACATCACATAAGCCTAAACAAATTCTAGTGTGATATCATATAGTAGTACTATCTAAACTACAAACTATTCATATACCAATGCTTAACACTCATCTCTCATCTATCAAACCCATCTCAAATTCTACCTTAGCTATTGAGGTCACAATATAGGTAACCAAATGGTTAGGTGATAGCCCATCATGATAAATAGGCATCAATCATTCCATCATATGCTACTCCACCTATATAATCCAATAGAATATGTTGAAATCTACAAAAATATATAACAACCTATTATTGGGGCACTGATAACCCCCACTCTCTAATGTAACATGTAACATAGGAAAACAAGTGTGGACTCTCAAAAAAATCCTATTACAAACTAAAATTTCTATGAACTCAGTTTGGTATATATCTATGTATAATAAAGTAATGGTTGCCTCTAATATATTAGGGTGTAATCATGAAGCTAATGAAAAACAAATCCTTAATATAGTAAAATTATGTGGCCAAGTATGGAAACTAGATAAAATCAACACTGACCATCTTGTCTATATCTCATCTATCAAAATATAGGTCCCCTAGCTGGCCTCATAGGCCTAGGTCTATGAGATACCAACCAAATGCCACTATATCCTCAGGTCCCTATTGGAATCTCAACCCCACTAGCTACACTATAGCTATGTGATCCCAAGCCCAGACATGGAGCAATGCACTATGCCTGATATTGCACCCTCTAGGATATGATACCATGTGTAAATATCAATATAATTGGGTGAAAATTAAAATAACCTCATGAAAATCATGTAGAGTTATCATACATATCTCATACCACTCTAATCAATCCAATCTAGAATAACTATCTACTCTTGTCAAGTAGTAAAAGGCCACTAACAAGAGCCATCAAAATCACAACCTTAAAGAGAAGTATCACTTACACTAGTATTGGTGCCACCAATAGAGGCCCAACCACTATTGCTCTTACCTGAAGGTCTAAACTCCAAGATAAGTCATCTAATGCATTTATATCTATAGTCCCCTCTACTACCTTAATGTTGGTCATTCCAAGAAAGTCCTCTAGTATCTCTAATCAGCCTACTAACATCTCGGTGACCCTCCAACCCTAGATACACACTCATAATATCTTATAGACATCTTCTAAGGTCACTATGGCCCTCCTAGTTGGTAAATAAAAATTGGATGTCTCATAATGCCAATGCTCTAGAAGCACTGTTAGGTAGGCTTGATCTACATGAATCACTAATAATCAAGGAAGGTATATAGCTCTATCACTTCTAATAGTCCCATTATCTCCTTCATTTATATACCTTGTCATTGTAAAATTCAAGATCATCACTCACAATATTGAATGACCCTAAATTGCTTTTATAAGTCACCATACAAGGAACTAAGTCAATCATTTCTTCATTTTCCCTCTAATTAATCAAGTCTAGCTAATTTATTCTAATTTTGTGCCTGGAATAATATTATTTTGGGGCCATTTTCTATTCCTCTACCTCATTTGGTCTTTCTAGAAACTTTACCATTTTCATGATAATTTTTACATTTATAAGATTAATCCCATCATTTTCCTTTGCTCATTTTCAAACTTTCCGATCTATAGGGTATTCTCATCATTTTCTAGGGTGACCTCATTATTTTTTGTGATTTCAGCTTTTGACTTGGAAACACTACCATTTTATAGGTGATTTCATTAAAAAATGGTGAAGTCACTAATTTAGCCATGACCTCGCCATTTTCACCTATGATCACGCTAAAAACCCCATGTAACACTATTATATCTCTAGATCATAATAGTGGATGGTGAAAATGGATGATTTTCACCCCCAATAGGTAAATTTATAGTAATAATTTTCAAATTCCTCCTAGGCCTATTTTTCCCCCATTTATCTTCCTAAGATGCTCATTCTTGCCTCATTTATCAATATTTCAAATGGGTTTTTCTAATTTCTCTATTTTTTGGCCTTGTTTACTGATGTACATGATCATTTTTCTTCTAATTAAAGGCCAACCCATCAAATGTTCCATTTTTCCATCCTCCCCTTGATGGGTCATGCTAGGCTTCCCAATTTTTTTTAGGGCATTTTTGTAATCCTATTTTTCTATGACTCATACAAACTTTAATGAAAAGTGGGAATAAATTTATTTCTTCTAATTATGATCATTCTAAATGACCCTTTATTATTTGTAAAGACACTAATTTGACCAAATGTCTCACCATGCCTTCTTAAATAAGGGTAAAATCTAGACATCCAATTCTTATCACTGTTGCGCTAAGATTACAAATCTGAATGATATTTTGCAATAACACACAATCTAGACAAAAATCACTAAAATATTTTAATTCATCTACACACATCATGTCCAGGTGCTAATTTTTATTCATGTATCCCTAAATGGAGAAATGCATTACATGAATCACTATCCTCTTAAAATTCACTTTATGTCAAGTTTTAAACCAAGCAAATTATCATTATGTAACATTTAAACACTAATTTATTTATTCACATCATGTACAAGTGTTGATTTATGCCATTATATCCAAAAATACGGAAATTCATAATTCACAATTTATATCTACCTCTGATTTAAATCGAATTAAATTATGACCAAACAAATTGATGTTTTCAACCATTTTGATTAGGCATGTGACCAATTTTCAAGAATTCCAAAATACTAAGTAAAGTCATTAAATAAATTTGATTAAATTAAGAACTTAGTGGAAAATCCATGGAAGTTTATTGAATATATATTATTATAAATTCATAATTCAAATTATTTTGGTCATGACATCACCCATGACATAATCAAAAGGGTGTCAATCACTTGATATTAATGGAGATAAACATTAGGTTTATAGCCACCCATGCCTTATTAATGCTCTCTTATTAAAAAATATTAATTATTTTATCCTCCAAAGTTAAATTAATCCCTAGCCACACATATTGATCTCAATATGGATGTTCATGTTTGATTCTAAATAGCTTTAGAAAAGTATAAATACATGATCCACCATAGATAAAATGACAAGATTTTTAGTGCAAACAAATTATGTAGAAATATTGCTAGAAGAACTTCACTAATTTCTACAAATTGTTAAATGAAGGAGATAATTTCTAATTTTAAGTGTTGGAGGCACTTGCCCAACTACATCTACAAATACATGGAGCACTATATTTTGGTACAAACACATTTATGGACCATCTTTATAGGAGAGCCACTTTGGTAGGGTATTCACTATCTCATTTTCCTCATTAGTTTCTTAATTTAGTTAACACTACCCCTTGAGGGAGTGAGATTAGCATGTTAGACTATTTTTATACTTATTATCCATTTTATTTACTAACACAAGAACTAACCTTCTTTTTCATCCTTCTCTACAACTGTAGAGCTAACATACACAGTTAGAAATACCTAGTTAGATTTTTAAAGTACTTAATACATTATAGTTTCAGATGCATCTAATACACATTGGTGGGAAAGGATGGATTCATTGCCTATTTGATTTATTGATCCAACTACATGAGAGGGTTGGAAATACTCTCAGTCTAATCCAAGATATTTATGGGTCATGATCTATCAAGAATGGGTGGACAATTATGGAGTTAAAAATAGATTAAGTTTTTGAGCCACCCATAAATTAGGATTGAGAAATCCATCATCTTAGTCTAAGATATTCATCAATTGATCACTATACAAACACAATTTGTCACTAAGTTCATGCATTTATTTTCTTACCCAATGAGGTGTATTCATTATTTTCCTCTATCCCATCTCTTTACTTAGTTTTACTTATTTACTTATTTTTGTCTTTTGATTTTGATATCTCTAACTGATTTATACATGTTTCATTAATAAGACATAAATTATAGCATGATTCACATACTCAGACCCAACTTCACATACTTAGATCCAAATTCAAGGGCTTCAACTGTTAAGTAAGTCTAGATACATTTATTTTTCCTTTATCTTGGTCATTTCAATTTGCTACATTTATAAAATAAAGGGGAAGAAGTGAAATGTAATCACCCAAAAGTGATATTTGAGTGTTAAGAGTGATAATTGAGACTACCTATCCTTAGATTATCCCTATACCTATCTTAGATCCTATTATCACATTTATCCATCCTTCATGTGGGCCACAAACATCTTTAGTCAACCCCAAATTAGTCCCCAACCCTCATTTCCCAATCCTAACCCTTCATGCCTACTGTACTACTAGTTGGACACTAATTCCATAGTAAGGACACTAGTGACACATGGTGTTAATTTAATCAAAAAAATGCTAATGTCCTTTGCCTTATATTTTCACAAATGGATATATTTTCAAAAATAAAGTCTCCTAGGGTTGGCTTATATATATTTTATCATCTGCACAAGTAACCAAATAGTATATATACATGATTTTTAGCCCTCTAACCAATATATATAAATAAAATTCAAAGTACACATTAAAATATGGAACAAGTTGAACACAATTAAGGTTATCAATCCATATTTTCCCCTACTTCTACATACTACCATCTACAACAGCCTTAAGCTCAGATTTTATATATTTCTTGTCTCAAGCACATTCAAGTCACTCAGGGACACTATTATACTAGCATCACTTGCAATTTTACTAGCACTTAGGTAATGATAACTATACCAATATTGATCCCTTTTTTAAACATGGGATATACTGAGATGGGGGGTTTAGTAGTATATCATAAATCTTATTATCTTTCACTTAATCAAATTCCAATTAACCATACATTCAAGATATGCAATAAAACTAAAATAATAAACACCACACAAGGTAGAGAGAGACACTAGATTTAACATGAAAACCAATGTCGAAAAAAACATGGAGAACAATCTCAAGTATATTAATGAGCACCAACTTGTAGTAGTACCAACCCCTTTGTTGAGCACCAACATAACAACTATTCATGGTCACCAACCCATAGGAGTACCAACCCCTTTTGTTTATACCCCACAACTATCTCTCAATGTTGCTTTCTCAACAAATCATAGAAGATTATAATCTCTTTGTTTTCTCTCATTTAATCTTCTAAGATAGATATGATAGTTACAAATCATTTTCTCTTCTTGCATATTATAAATGGCTTCTCAAGCCTTTATTTATAGTTTACCAAATGACCTTTGGCATTCACCATTTGTGACACTTAAATCCTCATGGAAAAGGGTGCCAAACTTGCATGACCCTTCATATCCTTACATTTGAAAAGTCATATGGTGACCCTTCATAAGAAAATTCATCCTTTCCTCTTTTATCTTTATCTTGGTGACTTTTTGTATTCCTTAAAGTGTCCCTTCATGTAAAAATGTGACATATCTTATTTTGTCTTCACATTGTGACTCTTGGAATTCCTCAAGATGACTCTTCATGAGAAAATTCATCCCATTCCTCTTTTGTCTTTACCCCATGACATTTTGACTTCTCCATGGGCCCTCTTTTGACTTATATATAACCAAAAATATATTCATTAATATCAAATAAATATTAACACACATTAGCCAAGATATGAATATTGAAAACATCATTAAATGCAATGGGGCCTTTATCACCAATAATGCTAGACCTTTGACATCAATGATAATATTTATAACAATCTCCCCCTTTGTCATTAATGGCAACATCAAACTAAAAATGACACATTTTAAAACATGTACTAAAATTATCAACCTAAACATACTACCATCTAAAAAACATATATTAAATGCCCCTTATTATAGAAACTTGTACCTATACCTTGCACCTATTCCTGTACCTATTTTTGTTCTTTTCCCCCTTTGACATTAATGGAAAAGGGCCTACCTAGAGCTAACACTTATCTCCCCCTCAACTGATGCTAATCCTTAATGGAAAGAAGTAAAATAAATTACTCCCAACTCCTCTCATAGATCCTTTAATGTGTCCTTTGATCATGCCTCTGTGAAGATATCTGATAACACATATCAATTGTTGCCTATGCTCTGAGCAACTGTAATCAATTCATTTGAATATTTTCTTCTAATCTCAAAACCTTCTACATAAAACTTTAATGTGTATCCCTAATCACATATTTGACTTACACTCAATATATTATGCTTAAGACCTTCTACATATATTACATTCTTAGTCTTGGTTCTACCATGATCCAAACTCAAAGTACCTTTTCTAGATATCCTGACAGTGGTTTTATGTCCAAATTTCACTATTCTACCATTGATATTATTTAGAGTTATGAAATTTATCTTGTCTCTTGTCATGTGCCTCAAACATCCACTGTCAATTAACCATGGATTTTATTTATTTCTTGCATGAAAAGTTATCTGTACCAACATAGATTTTTTAGGTTGTTTCTTCTACCATGAACCTGTCTGAACTTTCTTCTTGATGAATGGAGCCGTGAAACTCTAGTCCTTCATGACTGACTCGAACACACTTTTACAATATTAATATATGTTCCCAAAATTATTTCTCTTGTAACATAGTATGGCCTCTTCATTAAAACTTGATAGAGGAACAAAAGAGTTGTAGCTTCTACTAGACTCTACATGAGTTTCCTTCTCCTTGTTTCTAAAATTGTTAGATATTTTGTGACATTCTATTTTTTTGTGACCATATCCATTACAATAAAAACAATAATCATCAAAATATACCCTGTTTGTGTATCTCTATATTTATTTTATTTTGTAGATTTGTTCCTTCTAGCATTCTTTATTTGAGATGTCCTTTGTATTCTTCACTTCTTTCCTTTTGGTTTCCTCTTTTGTAAGATATTCATCATAGCTATTTTTCTTTTCAAATACAATACCCATCTTATTTGATATTACATTTTGGATTTCTAATATCATATTCAACATGTTAGTTCTATCCTCAAACTTTGACTTACTAACAACTTTATCATTGACTACTTTCTCAATATCTTCTTTTAAAGATGCAATTTAAATAACATACCTTTCACATTCTTTACTTAATTTTTGGAATTGTGCTCCTAGATATTTTTCATTCCTTTTAGTTTCTTCAAAGTGTGCTTGTAGATCATCAATTATTTTCTTTTACTACTTTTCATTTTTCTTGATCTGGTGCTTCAATCTTTGATTCTTCTTCTCAATAGCTTCTAATTATTATAAGGCACAAATGAGTTATCCTTCTATATTTACCTTGTGTTCAATCTCACATTCATCATGTTCTTCTTCTTGATCATCTATACTTTTTCTTGCAAAGGTATCTTCATGTATGGTCATGAATAGATTCTCTTCTTCATCTGAGTCACTGATTCCACTATCTTTGATTGAGCTAAGATCTTTAAAATATAAATTCTTATTCTTGAATATCTTCTTGTATTTGCTTTTGAATTTTGTTTTGTATGTATACTTTCCTTATTCATTTTCATCATTATTCTTATCTTGGCATCTATTTGAAAAATGTCCAATTTTACCACATTTAAAACATTTAAATGGCAATTTTCTTTGATATTTACGTGTGCCCTTTTTTGGTTTTTGAATGAAAAGAGCTATGTTATCATATTCATTATCATTGGATCTATCAATTTATTCTTGAATCTTAGCCTTATGTTTCTTTGATGTCTTAAAAGCATCTTCCCTTTTTGAGTGTTTCTCTTATTCGGTTTGCATCTCATATGCCATAAGAATACCATGTAGTTCATTCATCTTTAGCTTGGTAAGATCCTTCCTTTCTTTGATTGCCAAAATTTGTAAATCATATCTCATTGGTAGAGATATAAAAACCTTTTGTACCACCATTAACTTTTATAACTTTTCTCCAAGACCTTGAATATAATTTACTATTTGATCAACCCATAAAAGATAACTTATATTTTCTTTCTCTTCCATCTTCAGACTCTCAAACTATCTTTTAAAATTTTGAAGCTTAGCCTGTTGAACCTTTTCATCAACTTTGTAAATATTCTCAATATTTACCCAAGTCTCATGAGCAAATTTACATTTCATAAATTTAACAAATTTTGATTCACATAAACCACATAAAATAGCATTTAAAAATTTAGCACTATTTTGACTAGTCTTCTTTTCTGTCAGAGTAGTTACAAGTGTTTGTGGCTCTTTGTATTCCTCCAACACTACTTGCCAAATGTTGAATCCAAAGGCCATCAAGTGAGTCCTAATACTTATGCTCCAAAAGGAATAATTTGACCCATCAAACAAAGGTTCCTTAGTTTTATAAAAATCTCCTTATGATCTAGCCATCATGTTTTCCCAGATCTACCTTCAAACTTTTAAACTTTTTTTTAAGGAACTTTCTCTAATACAAATTATTAAGCATGGGATATAATAAGAGGGGGAGTAAATAAATATGTCATAAATATTATTATTTTTCACTTAATCAAATTCCACTTAACCATACATTCAATATATTCAATAAAAATAAACAATAAACACCACACAAGATAGAGAGAGACACCAAATTTAACATGGAAAACCAATGTGGGAAAAACCATGGATAAAAATATCAAGTATATGAATGAGCATGAACTCAAACTATAATATTTTCAAGCACCAACTTGCAGGAGCACCAACCCCTTTGCTGAGTACCAACACAACTATTTGTTAGCACCAACCCATAGGCGCACAAACCTCTTTTGTGTATACCACACAACTATCTCTCAATGTTGCTTTCTCAAATATTGATAGCACATTACAACATATCTTTATTTTCTCTCCTTTTCTCTTCTAAGCTATATATGACAAATATAAATCATGCTCTCTTCTTGCATACTACAAATGGCTTCTCAAGCCTTTATTTATAGATTTCAAAATGACCTTTGGCATTCACCCTTTGTGACCCTTCAATCCTCATGGAAAGTGTTACCAAACTTACATGACCCTTCATAAGTAAATGTGTCCTTTCCTCTTTTGTCTTTATCTTGGTGACTTTTTGTATTTCTCAAAGTGTCCCTTTATGAAAAAATGTGCCATAATTTATTTTATATTCACATGGTGACTCTTGGAATTACTCAAGATGACTCTTCATGAGAAAATTCATCCCATTCCTCTTTTGTCTTTACCCCATGACTCTTTGACTTCTTAATGGGCCCTCTTTTGACTTATATGCAACCAAAAATATATTCATTAATATTAAATAAATATTAACACACATTAGCCAAGATATGAATATTAAAAACATCATTAAATGCAATGGGGCCTTTATCACTAATAATTATAAACCTTTGAAATCAATGACAATATTTCCAACCCCTCTTTGGAGTATTGGTACGTAGGGAAATCTCTTCATAGAAGTTTATTGATGATGTTTAGCCTACCATACTAATGAACACACTTTTCATCTCATGCCTTAGTTACATGGAGTATTAGGGTTTATATAATAAATTGTGAATTACATGTAAAATATAGTGTTTTATATCTCTTACATGTATAAATAAACCCTATATATCTAGACATAGATGCACCTAGAAGTTCATGATAGTCTCGTATTGAGGACACTACCACCACTTTTATAATAATGACACTACTTTCCAATTATGTTGCTACTATTAAAGATGGGTTCTAACATTGGGATCTATTTTATGACACTCAAACTAGCTTTCATATTATTTTCTACCACTCAAATCAACCATATCAAGTGTATTTTAACTAAGTCATTACTTCCACTATTTATTACTATTTTTAGAAATGTCAAAGCTAGTAAATTTTATAAAAAATTAATGCCTATATTTATTTCATATTATTTTCCTAGATTAGTCTACTTATATCTTTAATAAACATAAGATTTACACTTTAGAAGTCCTAAAAGGTTAAAATAATGATGAATTGTTGCAAGTATGGTAGATGGTAGATGTGGAGTAGTCTACTCATATGGATACAATGAGGGAGATAACTTGTTTATAAGACTAGGTGGATAATCTACAAGGATAAATAAAAGATATTCATTCCTAGATGGATTCATTACAGCAAACCATTATGAGGGTTTAATTTTATGCATCCATGGGTAGTGTGTACCATCCATTAGATGGATAGGGTGGACTACAACGATAGATATGTTTATAGTATTGTACTTGTATCATGTTTTATTATAAAAAACCACTTGATATATATATATATATATATATATATATATATATATAGTTATATATATATATATAGTTATATATATATATATATATAGTTATATATAGTTATTTTATATTGATCATGTATTTTATGGATGTATATATTTTATTTCTATCACATTTGTTTAATTTTTGTTCTATGCTATGAGAAAATATGTGATGTAGTTTTGGATTATTTTATATCAATTTGTGAATGAATGCATGGTTAAAAAGAATAATATAAAAATGTAAAATGTAAAAGTGTGAATGATAGACTAAATCTCATAAAAATAATATTTATAACACAATAAATAATGATGGTAAATGTGTAAGACATGTAAGAAAATAGTTTGGTAAAATAAAAAACACAGTAAATCAAATTGAGGTGTGTAAAATATAATTGATAAATAAATAAAAATGTAAAACACACTAAATTAAATGTTTAAAAAATGTGTAAAATGTAAATAGATTAGGAATGAAAAAATGTTAACATAAAACATATTAAATCAAGTTACGAAGTATGTCAATGATTTGTAAATAAAAAATGAAAGACACACTAACTAAATTTTATATGTAAGACAAAATGGTAAGATAATTTTTTAATATCAAGATTAATATTTATTTTTGTGACTAATATTGGTATGGAACTATTAGGAATATTTTTGAGGAAATCCTAGTCGTATCTAAGGTCTTACACTGTAACTCACAAAGGGAAAACCAATGAAGTAAATGCTAATATTGGGAGATATTTGTGGGAAATAATGAGATGTATGTGAGGAAGGCATGGTCATATCCAATGGATTATATTTAAACTCAAAAAAGGAAAACCCAAGGGGTATGATTAGTTAATAAAACATAGTTATCAAGGAGGAATATTAGGTTTTTCATAAATAAGTTAGGAGTTGAAAATCCATGACATAGGCATGTATAGTAAAACCTTATTAGGTATGAGACATACTAAGTAAATAGGGATAAACTAAGAATTTAGTGGATGGAAAATGAAAAAGGTATTTATTCACAATAAGCACACAAATTTATGGGAAATTAAGTGTAGTACTAAGATCAACTCATGAAGGTTATATATATAATAAAATGAAAATGGACCTACCTTCCCAAAATGTGTTCCACATTCCTTAGGACCTCATATAGAGCCAACAGTCTATTGTGGAGATTGGCTACTTCTGTGAGAAATTAGGTAACATTACTATGGATTTTGATCTTTGATTATAAATATGATATTTTTTAGATATAGATCATGTCTTTTTGTAATGTCCCCAACCAAAAGGGACTATAGAAGACAAAAGCTCTAATACAACTATAATATCCCCAATTTGCCTCAAATTTTGAAGCTGGATATTTTGAATTGCTTTTCTATATTTTACCCTTTTTGATATTTTGCATGAATAAAGATATGATTTTGAGGATAAGTTCAAGTAGATAAATAAATCACAGTATAATCTCTCAACTGGAAAATCAAAGATCTTATTACTTGTCTAGATGATTACATATAAAGTCCTCTATCATGCATATAAAGAATATTAAAATATTGTCTTAAAAAAACCTAATTTTTTTGCAAACTACAAATAAACCCTAGATCTAGTCCATCTCAGTTTGCTACATTAAAAAACACAATCACCATCATCAGTTATTCTACCACTGTCAGTGGTATAACACTATGAAAAACTACCAATGTCAGTCTCTGATGACCTAGGTTAGCTGATGTCAGTTCTTGAGTTGACCGATGTCAGTCACTAGACTGCCGATGTAGATCTCTATGCTTCCCATGGCACTTTTTGGCCTGATGCAGAATGGTACAAATTTTTATGGATCTGTACGGATACCATATAAAAGCTAATAGAAAATAGTGCAACCTGTATGTTATACTCCAAATTTGAAGAAATATGGCCTAATACAGAAGATCTTTATTCTGAACAATTACTCAAAAAACCTAATGAAATAAATACTTGTAAACCTATGTGATAACCTCTATATGAAGCTATCCCTCAAACTGGCAATAGATCAGCTGATATCTCACAACCTCTGAATCACACACACTGAAGAGTGGATGTTCTCCAATGAAAATGGAATCCTGGAACCCTTGGCTCAGTCTTCTCAGAAGAATTCTTCAATAATCAATAATCAATAATCATCATATATTTTACCTCCCTCCAATAAGAAACCCTTATATCCTCCAAAAAGGTGTGCTTGCCCTAATTAGGGTTTCATAATTAAAAATAGGTCAAATAATTAATATTTGATTAAATCAATCAAATATTAATATCTCCCTCAATATATGTCAGATCCTCAAACCGACTGAAGCTAGTGAATCAGGTAGTGATTCTGCACATGACCATACCAAAATAATGGTGCTCTGTTGCATGTCAAATATCCCTAAATAATAGGAGCTCAGGCAAATGTGTTTGAAAGAGCCTGAATGAAAGCTAACTGGACAAATTATACTAGTCAAAGCCAAGCCAAGCTCCATCAAGACCCTCTATCCATCCTATCAACCTATGAGGGTCACATAATAGGCTAACCATCAACTTTGAGTGATGTCAACTAAAAAGGGGACATGACAATCTGCCCCTCCTAAAATTGCTTGTCCCCAAGCAATCACAGAACAATAACCCACTTGATCCACCTGGATCCCAAGGAAAATGTTGTGTAATGTCCCTCATGTCACCAATCAACGATACAACAATCAACAATAGAGAAAATGCACTCAACACCCAAACAACTGACATCACTGACAAAATTATTTGAGGATCAACTGTAGGTGCCGATAGAAGAAACCACTCTATGGAACTCAACCCAACTAAAACATCGACTCTATCAAAACTCAGGTCCCTATCTAATTGACACTCGCACCCAACTACACTGTGGATATGACAACAACCATAGGTACCTGAGTCACTACCACCAAATCCAATCTATGATAAACTATCCTGGGTGTGTCGATATAACAAGCTCTGTAACTTGTAATTGCCAATTCCATCTATAAAAGATGGTGCCAATCCATCCCATAATGGATTGTAAGAAATGGGTGTCGATCTACACTTGTGTGAAATCAAATCTTCGATCTCTGAGTCAAAAGAAGAATAATGAGCATACCCCACCATATAATGCTGGTAGGAACCCCCAAACTCCACTACTGGCTCACCATCACTGAACTGGGAATTAGCAGATGGATCTAATCTCTGACTCCGAGTGGCTATCAGCTGGATAGGACCCTATGCAATCTGCTCAACAAACCCCACCTTAACATCCCTATAAGTTAGCATAGTAGAAAGGGTCACTATAATCTCCCCACCCAATCTACTAATACCACTAGTACCTCAGATGAGAACACCTTCTATCACTTTATACGAGTCTAGATGAACACTTGTACTATCCAACAAATACTCCATGAATAATTTAGTGCAATAAAAATTATATGTAGAAGCATCAACATACTCCCTTGCACACCACCACTGATCCCTCTGTAAAGGTGGCACAACCAACTATACCACACTGTCATCTATGTGAGAAGAATCAATCTGGAGACTCGACTCCACTGGTATCCCAAACTCATCAGGACCAAGTACTCCCAAATCTTGAACATGTGTGTCAGCCCAAGCAACATGTTCTTTAGCAATAACTATAGGAATGTACTCACCACCAACCACCTCAATATACAAATGAATTGGGTCTGGGGCTGGTGAAGACTGCCAATGCTCCAACTCCACGATCACCTCCTTTGATGCACTGTCCAAAAGAGTAGACTCAAAATCACTTATCTCTAGAGTACTACCATCCATACTCTGCGAACCCACTCTAAATCTCATATCAACATATGGAGTATCAAAAATTGTAGCATCGCTATCCAACTCCTCCGTGCCAAAAGAAACTATTGATGAAACTAAGTCCTCAAAACTATCCACTACATTCTCTTGGGTGTCATCTGCAATAATCAGATCCTGGGACTCTTTTACAATCTTTAAATCTAGAGTGTGAATGCTAGACATACTCATATCATCATCAACATGTGACTTAATTGTAAATGAAAGTTGAATCCTTGCCACATGTGCTAACTTTTGAAATGAACTCACCTCAAGACAAAGCTCATCCACATGTCTCTCAGAATCCTAGAGAGCCAACTGAGTACACACCAAAGAATTCTGAGTATCCTCTAGTGCATGAGAAATCTGGTCAATCTCCTCTTCCTTCTTATTTTGTGATGTGGACCCTTTAAAAATGGATGTCATATACCTTGTTAATTTGTCTTTGAATGTAGGATCTAAAAGAAATTCATTCATCCTCTTCTGGTTTTCAACCAACTGGTTCAAACTTTGTTTCAGCTTCTCCATATCCTTGTCCCACTATTTTCAGTACTTGAAGTACCCATGATTTACTAATCGATTCAATGTCCAATCTACCCAAACTACCCAATAGGATGGCAGGACTTAGCTTTGATCCACCCAACAAGATGATAGGAATTTAGCTTTAATACTACTATAATATCCCCAACCAATAGGGACTATAGAAAGATAAAAAATCTGATACCACTATAATATCCCCAACCAATAGGGACTATAGAAAGACAAAAGCTTTGATACCACTGTAATATCCCCAACCAATAGGGACTATACAAATACAAAATCTCTGATACCACTGTAATATCCCCAATTTCCCTCAAATTCTGAAGCTAGATCTTTTGAATTGCTTTTCTATATTTTACCCTTTTTGATATTTTGCATGAATCAAAATATGATTTTGAGGATAAATTCAAATAGATAAATAAATCATAGTATAATCTCTCAACTAGCAAATCAAAGATCTTATTACTTGTCCAGATGATTACATATAAAGTCCTCTGTCATGCATATAAAGAATATTAAAATACTGTCTTAAAAAAAACTTGAATTTTCCACAAACTAGAAATAAACCCTAGATCTGGTATGTCTCGTGTTGCTATGTTAAAAAACATAGTCACCATCGTTGGTTATTCTACCACTGTCAGTGGTATAACACTGTGAAAAACTGCCGATGTTAGTCTCTGACGACCTAGGTCAGTTGATGTCAATTGATATCCTACTGATGTCAGTTCCTGAGTCAACCTATGTTGGTCACTGGACTGTCGATGTTGGTCTCTATGCTTTTTATGGCACTTTTCAGCCTGATGTATAATGGTACTGATTTGTATGGATTTGTATGGATCTTGTACAAAAGCTAATAGAAAATAGTGTGGTCTATATGCTATACTCCAGATCTAAAGAAATATGGCCTAATATAGAAGATTTTTATTCTAAATAATTACTCAAACAAAACCTAATGAAATAAATACTTGTAAACCTCTGTGATAAACTCTATATGAATTTATCCCTTGAACTGGCAATAGATCAGCTGATATCTCACAACCTCTGAATCACACACACTAAAGAGTGGACATTCTCCAATGCAAATGGAATCCTAGAACCCTTGGCTCAGTATTCTTAGAAGAATTCTTCAACAATAAATAATCAATAATCATCATATATTTTGGTTCCCTCCAATAAGAAACCGTTATATCTTCCAAAAAGGTGTGCTTGCCCTAATTAGGGTTTCATAATTAAGAATTAAGGTTTCATAATTAAAAATAGGTCAAATAATTAATATTTGATTAAATCAATCAAATATTAATATCTCCCTCAATATATGTCGGATCCTCAAACTGACTAAAGCTGGTGAATCAGGGAGTGATTCTGCACATGACCATACCAAAATAAGGGTGCTCTGCTGCATGTCAAATATTCCTAAATAATAGGAGCTCAGGCAAATGTGTCTGAAAGAGCCCAAATGAAAGCCATTTGGACAAATTTTTCTAGTTAAAGCCAAGCCAAGCTCCATCAAGGCCCTCTATCCATCCTATCAGCCTACAAGGGTCACATAATAGGCTAACCATCAACTCTGAGTGATGCCAACTGAAAAGGGGACATGACACTTTTGGTGTGATTTTGAGTTTTTAATGCTCTTATTTTCCCTTTATTTAAATGATTTGGATTTTAATTTTGTATGGATTTCTCAATTACTCCTCCATACAGATTTATACTAACCAAAAATGAGGACATATAAGTGACAAATGTAAATAATATTTATATTTTTTCTATATGAATTAAAGTACCTAGAGATATTGACATGTTTACTAAAAAAATAAGCTTGCCTACAAACTGATATGTGATCTCAAGACTCAATTGTATGCATGCTTAGTATGAAAAGGAGATGAGGGGTGTAAATGGATATCAAAAGAGATTTATGTATGTTTTGATATAATCATGAGTATTATTTTGAACTAATCATATGGTAAATATAGGGTATTAAAGGGATGTGGAGTTTATAACCATGTCACAATAATAACTATCTTGTTTTAAAGGAAAATGACAAAAATCATAAAAAGAAGAAATCCAAGTAATAATAAGAAGAAAACAAGAAAATATTCTAACCATGTAGTCATGATAAAGAATTTAAGCCATTAAAATAAGACTAATCCATGATATATTAATTTAATTCATAAGATAAAAGAGAAATAAAAGCATGAAAAGAAAACAAATCATGAAAATAAAGTAATCCATCAGACATTCAAACAATAAGCAAATGATAATATCCATATATGCTCATAACTCAAATAAAAATCATGTGATAATGTGATGGAACCCCATGATGTGTTCATAGATATTGATAAATATCATTATAAATATCATTCATAACATCCAATACATCCTTGTGTATTCATATTCTATCATTAAGTAGAGTCTCATCAATCATCATAGAAAGTTGTGAGAATAATTCATAGCATATTATCTCTATAGATAAGGTAGGTATGATATAATAATAATGATTCTCATGAGGCACCTCCTATATGGGAAACTTAATGCTATGAATTGAAATGTAACTAGTATCCCTAGATCTATAAAGGAATGTAGGCTATAGAGAAAAAGGAACCTTTGTCCAAATATTCCCTAGAGAATTAGTCTAAGATAATGAAGGCATTAGCTATGGGAAATAATTAAAATTGTATTGAATTAATCAAGATATATTAGTATGATGTGTATTACACTAGCGACAAACATAATAGTCTTCCCCATATTTAGGTATGTATTTTGAGAATATCTTAAGAGGTGGTAAGATATTGTTTGTAGATTGTTCCTTGTGTAGATGTAAGGTATCCATATATTGTCTAGAAAATATAAAATGAGTATAATAATGACTATATGTATTATAAAATTATCAAGTACATCTAGTAGTAAATAGTGTGGGTTAGATATCTATAGTATAAGAAGAGCATGAGGCTTTCTACTATTGATGCAGAATACAATCATTTGTACAATATCTATAAACTCTATGGATATCAAAAAAAGGCTCATCTACCCATAATTATATTATAGGATAAATTTTTTTCAAAGGTAGTATGCCATCACCTATAGGAGAAGAACTCATAATAGGATCAACACTAGGTTGTACTATGTAAATATATGGACTCGCATCATGTTAGCATAGTGTACTTGACATCTATGAAGGAATTAAGATAGAAGGATAATGGAACTTATAAATTTTCTAAGTGCATGTCATGTCATGGTCCATAAGCATAGTCTAAAGAGGCTAACCAATGGATGGAGGAGTTGTGTGTATGTGTGTGTACTCAATATCATACTTATGAACATTAGATAAAGAACAAATATCAAGTACTATAGTAGGAAAATTAAGTACATGAATATAACTAAGATATTATTGTAAATAAGAATGATATCTAATTATATCTACATTTTTATCATGAGAGAAACCAACTAAAAATGGTTCATCTAAAGAGGATTGATCATCATAGTTAGGAATGTAAAGATCAATAGTATATGTATAATAATTTTATCGATCAAAGAGGTATGGTGAATGGAATTTTTAGTTTTTATTAAAGTAAATGGGATTTTTTATAATGGTTTTTGATGAGATCAAGGTCATAGAGAAGGAGTTAACTGAGTGATTATGTTTGGAGAGATATTAGAAGTCTTCATTTTTCAACTAACCTCATCTAGTTCATCATCATCTAAATCTAAAATATTAGGTGGTATGTTTCCTATTAGTTTGTGATGACCATTATAACCTGTATTAGAGTTGATGGGATAATTAAAGCATTATTATTCATGAAATGGGAATCTAGGTAGAAGCTCAAGGGTAGGTATTTTAAACACACCTCATTCTTATAATTATTTCAAATTCCAAGGATTTGTGTCTCCTCGAATATTGTATATATCACCCGTATAGGGAAATTTAATGTATTGTAATGATGATGAGGTGACTACTCTGATGCAATGTGTCTATGTTTGGCTAAGTAATATGTTGTAAGAAAGTGGTAATTTAAATATCATGACTTTCACATGTATCATGACTAGGGGAACTATGATAGGAATCCAAACACAACCTAAATGGGTAATTTTTCTTATATCATATCCTTGACATGTACTTTGAGTGTATGTAAGATTGAATTTGGAATATCCAGGTTCTTAACCAATTAAATGTAAGACACAAAATTTCTTAAATCATGTTTGAATTGGATATCTCTAATTTGTACACTAATGAAAAATGGAGGATCATTAAAATGAAGAAATATCTCATAGGGAATAGTGGAAGAGATAGGGAACTTGAGTGAAAGAGACATTTCCTCCTTTTAATAAATGTGAATATACATTTCTTTTCATTATTGAAGGATGCTATCTTTATATCATGAGAAGGTAGATTCTTATCCCACATGTAGGGGATGAGGGATGTTCATTTTTAATAATAATTTCACTAATATACTATGATTACAATTAGAAGTTATCATAAGCTATAAGAAAATTATTTTGGATGGTAGACATGAAATCTTTTATATGGAGTCCCATTCATCATAACCCATTAGAGTGGTATTAGACAAAGGTGAATAGTGTTGTAGTAACTCCTTTGAGGGTGGGGTGAAATTGTATTTAAATTGATGTTGATAAGGTATGCTTGTTTTAGGTTTAGTTAATATAGGTTTATTAGTTGTAATTAATTGTGTTGTATTAGGTGAATTTGTTATATATTTGGTTGTTTCTTGTGTTTGAGTAGAATAAATACCAATTAAATTTTATGTGTTTTTACTTAAAATATCTTAGTTGTAGGAGTATAACTTATAACAATGATCTGTGAAGTATTGTATATTTGTCTTTTTGAAGTTGATACTTGTGGGTTTGTCAGTTTTACATGGCCTAATTATATGATATGGGAAGGTAAGAGTAATGAATAGTGTATAACTTTCAAAAATTGTTATGGTTAGAGGATGGACAATGATCAATATAAGAAATTACTCTCTTCATGTTATTCATTTTGACAACATTCTCATCATTTATGTTAGGATACACATAAATTTTTATGTTGTTGGTATTAAGGGGTTGGTTAATATTAGTGTTATGGTTAGGAAGTGGATCCTTATAAATGGCTAAATGAGCATTGTTTTGGTTTAAAGCTTCATTTCTAGTTTTGGTTTCATGAGCCTTAGATGTTATTTCATAATCTTGTTGATGTGCATATGAGAAATTAATGATAAAAACTAGATCCAAGAAAATAGTCCATAACAAATTTTCTTAATTGATGACAAGTTTCATGACAATTGCTCCAACTTTCATGAAACTAACAAATTGTTTTGGGGATCATACCAATGTTTTATAGGGCATGTAGGATCGATATATTGTGGGGAAGGTCATGGAAGACACTTTTGAATTTATGATAATGAAAGTGGTTAGTACATCTAAATTATGCACATGATAAAATGTGGAAGTAAGATGAGAATTATTTCAATTCAATGTTGGAGGATTAGGCTTTGTGGGGTTTCTTGGAACAATGGATTGAATAATGTGTATGGATTCATAAGTATCCATGACACCATCATTAGTTACATGTATAATTTTATCTTTCTTGATCATTTGAGTCCCCATTTAATGATACAAAGGTTCAAATTATCATATAAAGAAATATTGGAGTTTGGGATCATCAAGGGCTTCTTACAAATATTTTAAATAAAGAGTCTACATGTGACATTATAGTTTGGAATGAATATAATTATTGAATAATTGAAGGAGATTCTCATACTACATATTATGATATTATTTTTTAGAGAAAGATTTCTATCATTTGCAAAAAAATTGTGCCATTTTAGATTCTAATTGTTTACAATTGATAAAGTGATCTATCTTTTTTCATGAAGATCATTAGTATGGAATTATTGAACTAATGTATTAACTAAGTCTTCTAAGCTAGTTATATAATGAGTTTTAAGATAATTATAATAATCTAAATCATCACCTAAAAAAGGTTTTAGCTATTAAAAAATCAAAGGTGTTAAGTTTGACCCAATATCTATATAAATTTCCAAAACTTTTCAAATGCAAAGTTAGATCAGTGTATCCATTATAAGTTATAATGGGGACCATTCCACCTATGTAAATGTTTGAAATTTGAGGAAATATATGGTTTTTTATGCAATTAATAATCTTTTTAATAAGTGGGGATTCAGGTATAAGGTTATGATGTGCATCTCTATGGGGGTTGGGGGGAATTCAGATTTTACACTCCCCAATGAGTAGGTTGAGGTTTGTTTTGGAGATTAAATAACTAGTTCTACATTTACATCATTTGGTTATCACTATTATTTTGAAAATAATCCATTTCATTGAGATTTTATAATTGTAATTGATTTGTTTGAATGGTATTTTTACTAGTAGAAGCATTGGATGTATTCATAGTATGTGATGCATTAAGAGTTTGTGATGCACTAGTAACATGAGATGCATTAGTTGTGTGAGAAACACTAGTAACATTAGATATAATAGTGTTTATATGTAATTGTGTATTAATGTGTGTGTTTAGTGTCAACCCATTAAAATTCATACCCACCATGTTTATAGAAATACTTGGCATGTAAGTGAAGGAAGACATGGAGGATGATGTCATAATATTAAAGGGAGGAATGAAAGAGGGGAAGCATGTGGTAGAATTCATAAAATGACTTATTCCATATCCTGTAAAAAAGCTAGGTGAATGTGAATGGGGTTCTCCAATATGAGGTCCCATCATGAGGCTATAGATGACTGTAGTATCCTTACCTCTATGTTGAGTATTTTCACTGATGAGGATGATAATTTCAATCATGTATTCAGGGTTAATTTAGTCTTATACCATTTTCATGAATGAAGGGTTAAGTGTAGTGGAATAGGGATGAGTACCATAGTTGGTAGTTCTAATAGTAACATGGATATTGCTTAGATCTAGGTTAGATACAAAAAATTATGTCTTAAGGATTTATAAGTATTATTTAAACTCATTAGGTTAATTTTATTTTTCTTTATAACATCATTAAACATGTTTTTCATGATGAAAGGGATGATTTAAACACATACTAGGGGAATGACAAACTTTGAGGCTAAAAATGAACCAGGTTAAGCTAATTGAATTGGTGAAATTAGAAGGGTGAAGGTAAAAAATGGATTAAGATGAAGCCTATATGGTAAAATAATTTTTATATGAAAAAAATATAAAATGTTGAAATAGACTAGGTCAAACTAGTTGATGAAGTTCTATAAGAAGGAAAATAGAATAATCTAAAATATATTAGGTTTAGCTGGTTGATGAAGTTCTAAAAGGATTGAAAATAGAATAGTATTTGATATATGAGATCAAATTGGTCAATGTATTTATACTAGAGGAAAAAATGTCTAAAATAAACTGAGTTGAACTAGTTAATGAAGTTTAATATGTAAGAAAATAGAACAGTCTATAATAGACTTAGCTAAGCTAGTCAACTATGTTCTATAATCTAGGAAAAAATTTAAATGATATGAATTTGGATGATTTAGTTGTAATTATAAAAAATAAACATGAAAAACATATTAAAATAGGTCAATCTAGTTGATCTAGTTATAAAACACAAAACAAATCTTATATCAACATTGGGTGATATAAGTCTGTAATAAAACATAGAGAAGCAAACAATAAGTAGTAAGAATGAAATTTAGAATCTGATTAGTTATTCAAAAATAAGATTGGGAAGTTTTAATAAAGGTTTTAATTGAATGTATAGACTTCTCAATATGCTTTATTTTCCATCAGATAATGTTATCCCAATGTTTTACATCACTAACTATGGAGGAAGTACAATTCCCATAGCCCAATAACCTAGTTTCAAGGGTAATATAGAAGTAGATTATCAATGCTAACCATTAAGTGATGCACCATACTAGTAAATAGATGGTTATATTACCAAGGTTTAATAAAGAGGAAAATCCTAGTCATTATTGAAATAATGTGAGGTTTGTGTTAACACCCCAAGTTGCACCAATTAAAGGAGATAATTCAATTCTCTTCAGGATTAGACTAACATGGGATTAGCCTAAAGGTTGTGGGTGACATATAGTAAGGAAAAAACTATATCATATGTTGATATCTCCCCTGATATAAAAAAAAAATATATCCTCATAAGACTTACTAATATTGGGATGAAAAGAGATAGGATGAAAACATGAAAAGAAAACCTATTCTAAGGGTGGTAATACACCAATATTCATGTATCCTCTCTTAAATGATATTCAAAAACATTTTGTGAATATAATGAAAGAAAATTAACTAAATAGGATTCCTAAAACACTCTTAAACATTAGTATTTCATGTGGAGGTTATGTGGAAGGTCTACAACTTGAAGGTAATAAAAGGAAGGCTTGCTTGAGACATTACCAACCAATTCAATCTTTAATATAACTACCACCTCTAAACACTTCACATGACCTACATAGGATGAAAATATAACACTAGGTGAAAGAGAGGACATAAAAAATAATATGAACATCATAATTTTATCCATGTCAACAACCATAACACACACTAATGTTGATAAAAAGTCTACAACCAATCTTTCCTTATTGATTATCAAGGCTCGAGATATAATTTGGTAGAGTTTTGATACACTTAATTGAGGGATGATAACAAATCAATCATGGAATAAATATATAGAGTTTTATATAATATACATCAATTAATATTGGCTTAAAATTGGTATTAAAAGGATATAATAGTTATGTAGCAATTACAACAGTCCTCCACACTCCTCTGTGCATTACTTGGGTTGACTAGTGCCTTGAATAAGCACCTTAAAGCATTGGAATATATTTTTATCAAGGTCTGCCACATAATAATCCTAATCATTCCATTATTATTCAATTATTTATCTTTTTTATCAATTACTAATCATCAAAAGAGGTCTAATTAGGACTTCTCCATAAGTCATTAAGTAGTTGCCCTCGGACTACATATTGGCCATGTTTAGGAAACTAGAAAAATCATTCATAATTCCCATGGTCATGGATTTTTATCACTTAAATGTGTATTTATATATGTTTTATGATGTCACATTAACTTCATTATGGCATTCTATGCCCATTATCTTCTCAATTTGTTGGCTAAACAAGCCTTACAAACTAGTAACCTAGTCTCTTGTTCATTCATTATTTAGATGACTATGAGAGTGGAAAAAGACCTTAAATCTAGCTAAGTGGGATATATTTATAATTAAAAAAAAATTATATATCAATAATTGGGCCTTATAAATAGCTTATACCTTAAATCTTACCCTTCTTATATGACTAGACCATTTTCACTAGCTCTTTCAGACTAGATGATTGGAGGTTTTTAGATTAAGTTATAGGGTTTTTTTAGACATTTCATGGTTTGAGAGGATTAAATAAGTATCAAACCACCCCATCAAATGTTTTTAAACTTTTTACCAGGTCCTACACTTTATTTCCTACTCAAAATATTGAAAACTTATAGTTTATAGAGGTGTCCATACATTGACCATACAAACCAATACCATAGTAGTAAAATTTTGTCAGTGTACTATATGAACCAAGTGTTTTTCAAGTGGTTCCAATGGATTTTTATGTGTTTTATCTTAAATATTTCCAATTGGATCCTATTAGGGTTATAGGGAGGTTTAAGGGAGTTATGGGTTCTTAACAATGGTTCATAGAGGTTAGAGCCTTAACCTATGAAAATTTTTCATTAACATATTATACACAAAGCCTCTCACCTATCTTAAAGTTATTATCTTCCCATGAAGTATCTCTATATATTTTCTAGGTTCTCAACTTACCTCTCAGGTGAGAAGTATGCATTGTAGCTAGTCTTGAGCTGTCTTTAGGACAAAATGACTAGTTGTGTATCTCCCCTACAAGATAAAGTGACATAACACCTATAAAAAATTGATGATAATATTAATTAAGGTTAGAGGTGTCCTATGATATTGTTTATTCCTTTAATATATATCTTGAGTGATATTACCTTGAAGAAGGTGCTCGAGCAATGTGTTTAACTCTAGGGTTTCTGAGTTTTGACCTTGAACTAGAGCTATGGGGAACCTAACCACTATTATTATCATTAAAATCACCTATAATTAACTTTATAGAATATATATTATCTTGATCAAGCTATTTACATTCTTTTCCATGCATATAATCCTTCATTTAAGCACCTAGGCCTATCTACAAGGATAACAAGTCATGAAGACCCCTGTAGGTGGATAGTGTGAGATCATTTGAGAAATTTTGGACCCATTATCTCCTTATAAGCCTGTGATGTATCCAAATATTTCCAAACTCCATAGATATAGGCTTAAAACAAAATTATCAATCCTGATCTGTATAGTATATCCTATACACGTGATAACCCATAGGTGATCTAAATGCTTAGGGTACTTGGAAAGACCATTAAGACCCTTTTAGAGCTCAATCACTCCATTTAGATGAATTTTGGGGAATAATTAATCTATTAGGTTTGAGTTACAGTTTAGGAAGGGTTTTAGAGGTCCACTATATTAATTATGGTTCAAGCAGTATATACCTCAAAACCAAAATTAAATATTATGAACCTTTATCCCACTAACCACTTCATATATCCTAAATAGCCTTGGGTCCCATGAAAAGTGTGTGTGTAGATATGAGTGTTTTAAGGTGTGCCTCGATATGTTTTCTAAGAATTTTGGGAAAGTTACCTTCTTAAGATTCATTCATAAATCTAAGATCCCTAATGCCACTCACTCCATGGATTTTGAGTCCATATGGGTTCTCAATTTTACTTAAGACCCTAGGCCTAGTTCCCTTTGTGGTGAAAGGTATGAGTGTTTTAAAGTTCAATGCAACTTGTATGCTTAGAGTGATAGAGCTCGGGAAAGAACTAGAACCAAGATGAGTTAACTCATTACACTTATTTTCCTCATATGTCCTTTTTAGTGTCTAAAAATATTAACATACACCCATATTGTATTGATTATGTCTACAAGTTAGTATTTGCCTTCAAACTAGAATGGGGTCTTGAGACCTAGATGAGCATTTAGGCCTTGTAGTATCCAAACTATGTGTTATAACCTAAACCTATTATATATGTATCTACGGATTCCATGTTTCCATGACACCTCTTTTAATACATCCTCCACCTTATTCACATATTCTCATCTACCCAGACCTCTTGTTAACCCTTATCTTTCTTGTAGACTGCTTTGATCAAATTGTCTAGTGTATGGAACAACAATAGATAATGTTGCTTCCCAAATAAAACTATTTATGTATTAATAGGGATAAAATAAGGGCATTAACATCATGATTAAGGTCTTTATCGTAACCCTCAAGTTTATCATCCCTACCTCTACCAATAAGTTTAACTTACATAGTTAAACATAAGGCTTGTGTGTCCTAAGTATGCAACTCAGGCTAGATAGTCAGCTTAGAATGATATCATCATCATGTGAATCTTTGAGGGTTTTTTATACTTGATTACCTATTATACTCCACTTTCATATGTTTTGGCCATTTTAACTCTCTTTAGTTTGACATATTATCATTTTAGGCAACCCTAACCGACTGTATATGCTTAACTCAATCTAAAATGTACTCCTATAGATTTATTTTCCTTTGGTGAGATGATGTCCATATTTTACCTATTATCTACCCAAGTTTTACCCTTATTGGAGTAGAACTGTTCAAACCCTTCTCACAATTAGACTAATATTAGATTGAACTTAAGGTTATGGGATACCTAAGGTGTAGTTCAAACCTCTAGTTTTAATGGGGTTATCTCCCCTAATTTATATAATTAATTCTCTCTCCAAGACCTAAACTTATTTTAATGAAAATGTAAAAGAGATGAAAACTAGTAAAAGAACCTACACTAATGTGGTGATGTACTAACAATTAAAGATACTCTTTTAGTCTATCCTTTAAACACACTAATGAACATAATAAAGACTAAAAATAATCATACCTACTGATAATATTCTAATTATGAATGTTTCATATGAAGGTTAAGTGAGATCTGTAGCTTGAAGGATAAGGACCAAGATCTGCGCAAGACACTATTAGCTCATGACACTTTAAGAACACCTCTTCTTATCAACACTTCATAAAAATTGCATAGACTAATAAACTAAAGTTAGTTTCATGAAATAATTTAAATATGATAATAAAATTAATACATTATGCAAATCAACTCTCACAAATCACACTAGCATTCAACCAAGAAATTTGTAAATGTTCAACTATTGATTCAAAGATTACAAGGTAATTTTAGTAGAGTTTTGCTACACCTAGCTAAGGGATGATAAAACAAGAGATTTATACATATTTAAATTAAAAAAATTAGAGATAATTTAGAATATTATAGGTGTAGGAGAGGCCATGAATGAGGTAAATGTGGAACATGGTAGTTACAATAGTCTTTAACATGTTAACTCCTTTATTGTAACATGGTAGTTACAATAGTCTTTAACATGCTAACATGAATGTTTGGGATATTTTTAGCATGTTAAATCCTATATTTTAATTAATTAAATGTATTTAAAATGATAAAAAATTCAAATATTCCCTCCAATGGTAGTTACATAACATAAATGGAGATTTATTAGACTTCTAAGAGGTGTTGAGCAGTTTCTCCTTCAATGTATATGTTGACTTGTCCTTGAAACTACCTATACCATCTCATAATGGTCTTCAATTTATGATATTATCACCTGAATTAATCATTAAAATTTGAAATGGTGTCTTATCAATTCCATAATGTTATTCTTTTCCCACTAGAGTCTTCCATCTACAAGTTAAGTAGGCCTATCTTACTAGCTCCTCATCTTTCTGCTCATTCATTATTTGAATGACCAATGTAATTGAAATAGGTCTTAAAAACATATTATTTGAATTTAAATATCCTTTAATTCACTCTATTTATTAAAATATATACCTTTCACAACTATATTCCACATGTAACTGCATTCACCTTGCTAGACTAGGCCTCTCAAACTAGTTCTATAGACTAGTTGTTTAGAATGAGATAGTAGAGACACATGTAATCATCTTCATGCATAATTATAGTCTTGGAGGAGTAGGAAAAGACTTTAATAAATATTTACCGTAATTTTAACTCTTGACTAGGATTTTTACCCCATTCTTCACTCAAAACCTTGAAAACTTACACATTTTGAAGGTGTTTATATAGGCTCTATACATTCAAGTGTCATATTCATGGGCTCTTCTAAGTTGGAAAAATGCTCTAGGTTTTATTCAATAAATTCCTAGGTTTTTTAATGAATATTTCACTAAAACCTTATATTCAAGTCCCTATTAGGGTTTAAGGGGGTTTTATCAGTGACTGAGGATCTTAGTGATGGTTCATAGAGATAAAGACTTGAATATCTAAACCAATTATACTAAATGCATGACAATTTACCTCCCCACCTTAACTAAATTATTTGGCTCCCCATGCATAACATCAATACTATGGTGGGAATTTGAATATTATCATTGGATGAGAAACATGCTTATTGAGTAGCTCCTAGGTATCTATAGGAAAAATGATCAACTATAGGGACTTCTCCTAGGATCCAAATTGGCCAAAAGGATTCTAAAAATTGTGATGAATTTCCCCAAGAATTTTATAGGAATTATTTCCTCCCAAATTTCTCTGCACTCCACCTTTTGGTGACATATTCATATCACAGGTTATATACTAGTCTATTTATATACTTGGATCTTGAAATTTGGTCTAAACCCTAGGGTTATGAGGTACTCTTTCATTGTTTCCAAATTAAATTCTACCTCAAACATCATAAGGAATAGAAATCATTGGCTTGATTATAAATCTTGACCCTTGATGATTGCATACAACCATCATTATTAATACCTATGCCTACTTACAATAGAACCAGTCATGGAGGTCTCTAAAAATGACAAGTAGATGGTTCATTTATATGCTTCAAGACTCATTTTCCATGATTAACTCCATTATGTACACAAAAACTCCCCATCTCCTTTCTCTTAGGCTCAAACTAACTCTCCCATGCCTATTACATTTAGTTTCACTCTAACACATGCCAAAACGTGAGTTATTGTGATGCTCAAAAGACTTAAACAAATATTAAATGTAATTTCATGGTGAAACCATCTCATTTTGATGGGTTTTGAGGCTAAAATTCACCATTGGGTCACTTTTAGTGTTTATGTAGGGTTTGAGACATCCACCATATTAACAATGGTTCATTCCATATGAACATACAAACTAGAAACAATGACCATGAACTTATAATGCATTGACCTTCTCATCCTCCATGAATAGCATGGAATCCCATTAAAAAGGTGTGTTGAGATAAAAGTGTTAGAAGGTGGTACTTGGGTTTTTTATAGATCAATTTTGACTGGTTATTTTCTTAAGGAACATTCCTATAGGTTATCCCCCTAATTAAAACAAATCCTTCATGGATATTTATTTCATAGGGAGACTTAAAATTTCCTAAGAGTTTTGGACTTAGGCATCTATGTCACGAAGTGTGTGAACACTTAAAGCTACTCTCAAGCTGACTATGTATAGGGTGAATGGCTTGAGTATGGTATTGAATACAATTTGAATTTTTTATCACTTATTTCTAATTAAAACATTATTATAAATGTCTGATGCATCCTCACACATCCTTCATTGGCCATAAAACTTATTGTAAGATCTTGGAGATGCCTTAGATGATAATAGGGTTTGAGATTAGGCTTAAGCCTTGCATAATTTTTTTATCCTCAAGGGTACTTGACTATAAATCTAACTACTAATCCATTTTGAGGAGTTATATGGGCCCTGAATATCATATTTAACTAATCTAAAACCATCTTTAGATCAAAATCTACCTACGGGCCCTTGAAGACCCATTTCACAACATAACTCCAAAACTACCTATCATAGATAGGGTTTAGTCTGTGATAAAATATTGGGTATACCCACTATTTATCTAGCCAAAATAGAATAATTTAATCCATTTATTAATAAATAAAACCATTAGTACTAAGTTTTATGGCTTAGCCATGCCTGTAGAGGTCTTAAACACTCATTTTTATTAGACTAGTAGTGGGTTGTCTATTGATTGTGTAGATAGGCATGAGAATCCTAAGTATGGTAATTATCATTTATTTTATGAGATTATTATGATAATTAGGTGATAATAAAATGTATAAATGGAAAATAAAATCTTATATGGTGTTTTTTGGACTTCCCTTCTTCTTGTAAACACTCCCCTTCTCAAGCGTAGGGTTTATACGTAAGTAGGTGTATGTGTTCTCAAGCCTATGTTGATTGTACTTTTCTCCCTAGATAAAATGATCATTAAATTTTATATATTAATTAGTATGGATATTATATTTTCCTTTAATTAAAAATTCCTCTCACTCTAAACAAGATATACATATCTCAATTCACATCAAGGGAGCTATATTCACTCATTTGCCTCCTTGACTATATATAGGGGTCTAAATATCAGGACTGTGTGAGAGATTGTAGTGGCCTATAGCTAATTGAAACATTTATGAAATACTAATATCCTCATATAAATATTTAGGATACATACCCTCCTGTGATCATCTCACTCCTTGTTCCCATTGTTTGTTTAGATAGTGCCCTTTGGAGGCTCTTATATTGTGGACCCAAGTAACTAGTTATAGGTGGTGATTGGCTTCCTCAGTAGGGTATATGACTCATATAGGTCAAAAATTCCATGAATTAATTATTATTTATAGTTTTAAGGGATATTTATATATATTCACATTATCTATATTGGGAATGAAGGGTGGATGGATGGAGGAGGGTAACTGTGGGGTGATATGTGGGTTATAACATGAAGATAGGGATAAAACATAGTGTGAAGACAATAAGAAACACAATGAAATGCAAAGGTATGAAAATTGCATGAAATGGAGTGTGGTAACCCTTAAAAGACAAACTAGATGAATCTTTAAGACCCTCACACATATACGTAAATAAATATACCACTTTAGAGGCAAAAATGAAGCATACATAGTCAAAAATTGTAACCTAAGAATCTCCAAGAAACCTTAATCTTTACTAAAACTAAATATGTGGTTATATATGTAAGGAAGGTGGTTTATAAGTCTATGAGGCTGCCATGGAGGTTGGAAAACTTGATCATAATGTTGTAATGATGCCCTACTATGATGTCAACACTCTATTTCAAGTCTTTAACTATGTTTGAAGATCTAAAGGTGTCATTGAGTCACACATAGTGCTACTACATAGTGACATAAGATGTATATGACCCTTTCATTAAAGATACCTTTTGAGTTAAAAAAGAGTTTTATGGACCTAATACTAGATCAAGAAGGGATGGGGAAACTTGAAACACTCTACCAACTCTTTAACTCAGTCAACACCTTGTAATGAGGCACTCAACATCTATAAAATAGATAGACCTACCTATAGATTGCACATTATGATAATATTGAAGGTTTTTTAGTTCCATGAGCTCACATGTGTGATTTAATAACTAAAAATACCATGAGAGGCTCCTTTAATACTTGAGGAAACAAGATCACTTACTAGTTTGACCAAATATGCTAATAATACATGAAAAGTATTCTATTCAACTTGGCATGTGCAGACAAGGATGGTATAAAAATTACTTAAGTTATTAATTAATGTTCATACAACTCATGAGACCAATAAAAAACCAAATTACCATGGATGGAAGCTAACTAAGTGTACTTTCCCAGGCTAACAGCCTGATCCTCCTTTTTTCTCTTTCATAGGGTTTGAGAATAAACATGAGGATTTCTCTAAGCTTGTCAATGAGCTTAGGGGAAGGTATGATAGTTTTGAGATTCCTTTAAACTAAAACACTTTGATTTATCTCCCACTTTCCATTACTAACCTCACTCTATAAATCCCTGACTCCACCTCTAGTTTGTACTATATAGATTCATACCATAAAAGAAACCACTACAAACTATAATTTTTTGTCCATTTTTTATTACTTCAGACCAAAATACATCATTATAAAGTGTCATGGAGGAAAATAGGGGTCATGTGATATTTTGAAGCTATTGGTATGAATTAGGGGAGTTAAAAAGTCATGAATTAGCATGTGTGGGCCCATTAGGGATGATTTATCCATTGACTATGGTGGTAATGGGCTTAATGAGGTATGAAAAAATATAGTGATGGTCTAATGAATCATATGAGGTACAGTAAAGTCATTAAATTTAGATTAATGGTCCATCAAGATCAAATTAGGATTTATTATGATAAAAATTATTGACTTTAGCACACACATGATTTTAAATCGGCATATCTTATCCAAGAGGATCCACATTCACTCTAAAATATAAGTCTTAAAATTTCAAAATGATCATTGGCACAATGTAGAGCTCATTGAAATCTTTCCAATGGTATATAGAACTCTATAAATAGAGCTCATATGCTCCTTGTGTAGTCAATCCAAGTTCCAATCAAAGTTAGTCAACATGTGGTCAAAGCTAGTCAAAATACAAAAATTGACCATCATGTAATATTAAAAAAATATTTCCATGACTTATATCTCATCCTAATCTTTCCATTATATTTTATGGTTAAAAAAATGGAGTCCATATGTGCAAGTTATGACCAGTCAAAGTTATGGTCAAACTCAATGATGTGGCAATATGGTTTGACCAAAGTCTTTGATATTTGGGGATAAACATATTCCATCATATATTGGGGAATAATTACCACCCCATATTTTTAAATGTGATGGATATTTTAAAATTCCAAAAAAATTGGGTACGGGATAATTATGAAATTTATTAAAAACATTTATGGATAATCATCCCAATTAAAAAAAGTGGACCTCCCACAAGAATATAAAGGGGATGAGGGGTAATTTGTAAATAATTGGAATATGAATTCATTACAAGGTTCTAAATCTCTCATGGTAGAGCCAAACAGCCAAATAATGAGAGCTAGAACTAAAGAGCTAAGAGCTAAGAGTAAGAGTTGAGAGTCAAAAAATCAAGAGCCAGAGTAAGAGATGATTCCAGACATATGTTGAGTGTCTATATTTGAAGTCATTTTATTCCTCAAAGTTAATATTTATATATTGTGTAATGGCCAATATAGAGACTAGTCTGCATATATCCTAATTTTTGAAGGACTTAGAGAGGTTTACACTTCTTAGTGTAAACTAGGGATTTGTCCTAGACTGTAAGAAAATTTTAATAGTATGTTGAAATACCTATGATAATATTTATAAGACCATTTTATAATTCCATTTTTGATAACTATGGTTGAAATTCGTAGGATTTCAAGATTACATTTGCACAACCAAAAGGTGTAAAGTCTATTCATGGGTACACCGAGACTTTGTGAAGCTTTGTTGTTTGAGTTGTGTGAAATATCAAAGTACCTATTTCACAATTATGAGGATTTGGTCATGTACTAACTTTTCAAGGAAATGGATCAATTAATACAATAAGAAAATCTAGAGATGTAGGCATTACCAAACTCTATTATCAAGTGCTTGTCATGAGTTAATTTTATTTGTGTATTCCTTTTATATATTTTGATTAATTTTGTTTATTAATCATTATTGAATGCATAATTAGTCAGATATGATATATTAATGAAAAATTGAGCACTTAAAGTTTTGAGATAAATATATACTAAAAGGTCAAATTTAGTTTTGTTTCCCTGAGTGCTTTTAGGAAATTTAGCAATTTGATAATTAAGATCCAAGAAAAAAAATTGACATTGAAATTAGTGCCAATTTATGGTTCAAGTTTGGTATTAGAGTAGTTAGTATGCTAGGTTAGCTTCTAATTATGTGGATTGATATCAATTCTTTTTAGTTTGGTTTTCATTATTATTGAAAAAAATTTGGGCTATTAATATTCCATTTGTAGTGTTTGGTTTGTGGAATTAGGTTGTTTTAAATAAATAGGAAACCATGGGCAAAGCCTTGAAAAGATAAGGGCTTGATGATCTTTACACAATTAATTGGTAGATCTAGGAAGAGAATGCTTTCTTGAGATATTGATTTTACTCATTAGATGAAGATATTGCCCTTTTGAAATTTGAATTCCAAGCCAAATATGAGCTCTTGGCATAGATGTAGAGTGCAAAAGACATAGTCCTTCCACTACAGATGCAGTACTATGATAGATTATTACATTGTAAATTGTTCATCATGTATTACTATTGTCCCTTTAGTTTTAGATGTTACTTTTGGTAGTATTGAGAAACAAACTAAGGTTATTAGATCTAAACTATTATTAAAAATGGGATTTGATAGAAGGGGCCTTGGTAAGAATTGCCAAGGTATTGCTAACCCAATATAGGTAGAGCATAGATATCACCATGTAGGATTGGGTTATTCTAGTGAGAAAGTGGATGTTGGAGAGAGTTCCTCCATTGCTAACATAGGATAAGCTTCTGACAGCCAAGATTTAAGACCACTAGCAAAGTAGAATTCATCATTGTGAAAGAATGTTGAGCAATGTAATAAATTAGGTAAAAGAGGTATTGAGATTTCACCTCCTCATTCTTACACTAGAAAATACACCAATAGGAATGTGAATTCCAAGACTTCTAAATAACTTTTTCCTTTTAATAAATTTGGTTTCAATATCTAGAAGATGTTGCATGCTTTTCCTTATACATTTTGTGGATTGAATAACCATTGTGGCACATATTGTTGGAAAAGACAAGCTTTGTTGAAGAAACTTGTAGGTGTTAATGACCATTCTCGTACTGAAAAAGAGAGAAATGATAAATGGTTGACCTCACCTAAGAAGAAGGATGTTTTCACTCATTGTCACGCGAGTGGACATCAAGGTGAGAAGGTGTTATAAACTTCAACCATGACACATCATAGTAATGGTAAGAAGAAGATGGTATATAAACCTGTTGATAAGGTAACTAATGAATTTAATCCTAAATCAACCCATGAAAATGTTAGTAAATCAACTAAACAAATTAAACACCCTAAATAGGAGAATCTAATAAAGAGAGTTAGTAAATTTCTTAATTTCAAACTATCATGATTAGTGGATTGATAATGCATTTATGTTTCAAAACAATTTTGGGACAATGGAAATTTTCCCATGATTTGATATATGCATTTTGGAGCTACTATGGTGGGAACACATTGGGATAGGTTCATCTTTTGAAGTTTTTAATTCTCACACTTGTGTTTTGAAAAGTTAAATTTTTGGAATCTCCAGTATTAGCTTTATGAGTTACCTATTGAATTATTAATGAATTTAACTCATTGTTCATCTTAAGAGATTTGATAGTAGTTGCATAGGTTATTGGGTAGTATTTAGATTTACTACATTAATTATTTCAAAATAACTACTATTTTAGAATACATCTATTTATGTCATATTTATGATTGGATGAATTGATAATACCCATTGGGGTAATGTATTACGACATGGTCATAACCAATATTATATTTTGACAAACTTGTCTTTTAGATTCACTGGTGATATTTTTAGTGTTTTAAAGTTCACTGCTACAAGATGTGATAGTGGTCAGATAATTTGATATATTTTGACCTTATTAGTAGTTACAAGATTTAGTATAACTCATGCCTTATTTTAGGGACTTTTACATTTTTTAGTTATGAATCATATTTTGCCACTATTATCTCTATGCTATGATTAGGGTTCTATACTTGGTTGTATAGGACCATTTAGTAGTACTAGAGGAGATCACTAGGCTTATCTATGTAGAGGCTCTTATGAAGCCATACAACAAAGGAAGTCATCACATACTAGTTCTGTGTAGGGGATATTGATGGTCATGTAATAATAGAAGGTATGTGGAATATGTGATAAATTGGTTTTTCGAATCATTATAGATGTAGTTATGAAACTTGAGTAGACTAAACAAAGACCCATCATAATTCTTTAAAATTGACTGGCATTTCAGAGGATCAAGTTATGTACCAGTTTTTGGTGGACCAAACAACCTCTTAGTAGGGAGGATTGATCCAAGAGGATCCAAATTAACTCTAAAATATAATTCATAAAATTTTATATTGATCATTGGCACCACATGTTACTCATTGAGATATTTCCAATGGTATGCAAAATTCTAGAAATAGAGCTCATATGCTCCTTTTGTAGCTGGTCCAAGTTCTAATCAAAGTCAATCAACATGTGGTCAAAGTTGGTCAAACTAAAAAAATTAACCATCATGGAATATTTAAAATCTAGTTTCATGACTTACAGCTTGCCATAATCTTTTTGACACATTTTACGGTTCAAAAAATGGAGTCCATATGTGCAAGTTATGACTAGACAAAGTTATGGTCAAACTTGATGATGTGGCAATAAAGTGATGTGATAATTTGGTTCGACCCAAGTCTCTAATATTCGAAGATAAACATATTACATAATATATTATGGAATAATTATCACCCTATATTTTTAAATTTTGTGGATAATTTAAAATTCCATAAAAATTGGATATGGGATAATTATGAAATTTATTAAAAAAGATTGTGGATAATCATCTCAAATGGAAAAAGAGGACCTACCACAAGTATATAAAGGGGTGAGGTATTATTTTTAAATCATTGGAATTGGAATTATAATTCATTCCAAAGTTCCAAATCTCTCATGGTAGAGTTGAAGAGCTGAGAGCTAGAGCTAAAGAGGTGAGAGCAAGAGCCAAGAGCCAAAGAACTGATAGCCAGAGTAAGAGATGATTCCATCCATATGCTAAGTTTCAATATTTGAGGTCATTTGATGCCTCAAAGTGAAGTTTTTTAGATTGTGTAATGGCCAATATAGAGGCAATTCTTCATATATCCTAAGTTTTGAAGGACTTAGAGAGTTTTACACTTCTCGGTGTAAACTAGGGATTTGTCCTAAACTCTAAGAAAATTTTAATGGTATGTTAAAATCCCTATGATTATTTTTGTAAGACTATTTTATAAGTTCATTTTCAAGACGTTTGGTATAAATACATAGGATTGTGAGATTGCATTCACATGATAGTAAGGTGGAAGGTCTGTTCATCGGTATATTAGAACTTTCTAAAGCTCTATTGTTTGAGTTATGTGAAATCTTAGAGTATCCATTTGAAAATAATGATGAATTGGCCATGTACTCACTTTCTATGGAAATGGATCAGTTTGTACTATAAGTGAACCTAGAAAGGTAGACATTTCCAAACTCCATTATGAAGTGCTTGTCATGAGCTGATTAACACTAAATCTATCTCAAAGAGCACTGAATCTATCAAGATATAAGGTATGGTATATAGCCTAAAATTCATTTTTTTCATCCTATATAATCCCATAGGACACTGGTCTATTTAGAGTAACTTTACCACATCATTGGTCCAACTAAGAGGAATAGTGTTTGTAGATACCTACTAACTATCATGGACTAGAAACATTATCTCTTTATCTTTCATCACCTCTATTGTAAGATGCTCATATAGAATTCTACCTATGATTATCTTGGTAAGTCTCACCTCAATATCATATTCCATACACTTTGTCACCCACATAGCTCTCTTCTCACTTGAATCTCTATCAAGTATAAACTCTTTGATGTTTGGGTGCACTACCATCACTATGATTTTGTTTTTAGACACCATGTGTCTAAAATTCTTCAACCTTTCATAAAAAAAGGTACATTATTCTCCACAAAGATGTATCTTTATTCATATCCTTTTAAGGCTTGAATAAAAAAAGCATTTGGTTGTTCTAATCCTTCGTCATTCTAATACATGAGCATAGAATAAATGTCATCAACTATGAATAATGAATAAAAGAAAAAATATTTTCTAAATTCAAGGTTAAGGAGTGTTAGTGATTGATAGATGTCCTATTTTATGGCCTCAAATATTTTATTTCCTTCCTTGCTCCATGTGAGCTCCCCATTATTTCTTAATCATATGAGTAAATGGCTTTACTAATTTTATGAAATGATAAATAAACCTCTTTATGAAGTTAATATTCCCTAAGAAGCTTTGAAAAACTTTTGTATACTTGGTAAAGGATAAGGATACGATTGATTAAACCCTCTCATGTTCAATTGAGAGGCAATCCTTTGACACCACATGTCCTAACAATATTCCCTCATGAGCTACAAAGATATATTTCTTAGGGTTTAAGGAAATTATAAACTACTTGCACCTATCAAAGACAAACTAAAAATATGACTTGTTATCTTTAGGTTCCTTTAAAATCATAGTTATGTCATCAAGATAGATGAATACCATCTCATTAATTATCCCTTGAAAGGAAACATCCTTTTCCCTTTGGAAAGTCTCCCCTCCATTGGATAGTCTAAAGGGAATCTTCATATATGTAGAGGTGCCCCATTTTGATATGAAGGTAGTATTATATCTATCTTCCTTGTTGAACAATATTTTATTTTACCTATATTATCCATCAAGAAATGAAAACCTCTAAAATCTTGAAACCTTCTGAAGGATCTGATCTATAGATGATAATGGATAATGGTCTCTCAAAGACACCTTGTTAAGGTCTCCAAAATAAACACATAAGCATATTTCTCCATTATTCTTTCTCACAAGAATAATGTTTTCCACCCATTATTAATAATTAATGGGTAATATGATCTTAGATTAAATTAGTTTATACAATTCCCTTCTCATGATCTCTTCAACCTTAGGATTGACTATCCTTTGCTTATGCCTTCTAGATTTTGCATTATCATCTAAGTCTATGGTGTGCTAGGATAACTTGGAATTAAAAAAATTTATATCATGGTATTCCCCTGGAAATACATCTGTATTCTCTTGACATAAGGCTATGAGGGTATCTCTCTCTTCCTTACTTTTCACTTTTCCCAACTTTAGAAACTTGTCCTTAAAAATGGCTGTCTTTTCATAATGTTCCTCCTTAGTTGAGTTACTCACCTTGTCCTTCCTCAACTAATCATATTAATTGAAGATAATATCCAATGTCACCAATCCCTTGGGAAATTTTTTAGTTCTTATATAGATAATTTTATCATCAAACTAATTTTGTAGTCTACTTTACTTTATATGACATAATTTTACCTTATGCATGAGAAAACAAGAAATCTGCTCATAACTATCAAAGACCTCCCAAATCACCTCATTATTAGGTAAAAATGGTCTATATATAACCTTGACTTTTTACTATCCTTGAGTTATTTTTACTCCATCAATAATGTCATATTGAGCACCAATAGCTACAAGTCTATCTATATGATGATTGGAATCCCTTCGTATAGATAATATGTCAAATGTTAGGAAGTCCTCCAAGAGATCCTACACTCAATTATTTTAGGAATTCAAAATATTATTATTTACTACACTAACACCTCTCACATACTAAACAATTAGCTCACTTTCACCTTTCACATTCAAATTTTTGATTCCTCTTCTCCTTACCCATTGTAGCTAATGTATGAGGGATTTATATTTTATAGTGTTTGAAGTAGAATTGAATTGAAACCTTATTGTATAATAATACCTATGATTATGAGGGGAAATAAGTATCACTTTAGCCACACTCCCATTGTTTGAACTTGATCTATAAAATAATAAGATCCATATGCCTTCAATTTATTTATTTGGGCTTGTAAGACTAGGTAAAATAACTATTTGTTTATGCATGTGGTACACAACTAAGCCTACCTCATCAATGGTCTTATAGGGGTCAAAACCATGGTTTTCAACTACCCATTCATCAAGGAGTAGATCTAATATTCCTTTAAGATGATCTTTGGACTCTTTATCATTAATGTTTTCAACCTCATATAGGATAATATAGTTCACATTGTATAGGTTGGACATATAGGGTTATAAGTGGAACCTAGAAGTAGGTTCAGACCTAATAGTGGTCCTTATCCCATAACTAATCCTAAAGACCATATATGACTAGTCAGATGAAATGTAGCCCCCAATATTTGTAATGAAATACCTAGATAGAAATAGGGCAAAATATTGATGGAGATAAACTACCATGACATATTGTGCAAGAGTATAGTTAGTGTAGGCATCCAATACAATATTGAGGTCTTTGAAGACACATAATATCTTTTTGGGAGACCCATCTCATTGTAAAACTCCATTCTCATTAGGTTCATACTTGAGATCTAAATTCTTATCTATGGCTTTTAGAATGACTAAATTAGAAGCACCACTACCTATCATGTAATTATGGATAGGTAGTCTCCTATTATGACTGATAAGTAGGATGGATGTGGCTTAACTAATTTAGGAGATTGGATTTCACTAAGATGACTATGATTAACATTAATTACACTCACCTTATCAACTTAATTTTTCATGAAAGAAATATTTGAGATCTCTTATTGAAGATATTTTTCATTTATAATGAGTAGAGCAACCCATATAGGAATTCTAACATTACAATTATTCATGTAATATATAATGTTAAAGGAATAATAAAAACTCTTGGGATGCATCTTAGGAGTAGGAGCATCACTTGTAGGTTGTGTGACTTTTGGGATGAATGGAATCTTATGCTACTATCCATGTGTTTTTTATGTCTACTATGTTGTAGGTGTTTTATGTATTACACCTTGAATGATAGTGTCTTTAGTTACTTGTGGGTGTGTTGGAGTGGTCTTAGACTACCCTAAAATATCTTTCACCATCATTATCTTATCACTTTTTTGGGATAAAATTGAAATATCTATCTTTGGCACATTATACCCCACATTTGTTTCCACTTGTTTAAAATAATGTTCACCTTATTGAAAGTTTGAAAATGTGGTCTTAGTAGGTCATTTGCTCACATTCCCTCATTTTTTACTTGAGACATTATCTGAGGTCATGATAGGCATGTCTCCATGAGGCATTTGAGGATCTTCTTGGTGTTGTGGAGGAGGCATGTTGCCATGTGATTAAAAGGTAGGACCCTAATGCATATAGTATGTTTCACATCATTATCCACTTATATCCATCAAAATATCACATGATTTACCCCATAGAGAAGACCAATGTCCTTATGCATAATTATTTTGTGCTAATAATAATGCCCTTGAACTATTGGCTATATTGGGGTTATAACTATTGTAAGGTCTGGCTTGGGTGATATTCCCTTGGCCTTATTGGTTAGGTGGATAATGAGGCCTATTTTAAGGGTAATATGGATATGTATCCAAATTAATGGCTTGATATGGTCTATAGGAATATTTTTTGCCTCTCTAAGGCTAACAATTTATTGTTTTGTGCTTTGAATAACCTCTCTATCTTACCAAACCTATCAAATTGACTACCATCAGAATGATCTTCATTGTTTGGATATGGTAATATTTCAATAGTGTGGGATTGAGTTTAAATTTAGAGAAATAGGGGAATAAGGGGCCTAGGAGTAATATTTTTTTCTTGGATTAGGTATTTTTTTGATCTTATAGAGATTTCATATGCTTCAGACAATGTGGTACCTCCCATAGACTATTTCATCATAGAAACATCAAAATTCAAAGTCCCTAGATAGTATAGGAAATCTTAGTTAGTTGTATACTTTATGATGATGTGAATCCTATCCCAAGTATTTTGAAATATATAATTAAAATCAATAATAAATTCTTGGGGTGCCTTCTTCATTGAGGTGAGTTACTCAACTAATGATTTGTGATAACTTCTATCTTCAAAATGATTACATATACACTCACAAAATTCATCCCACATTTTTATGTAGGTAGGAATCAGACCTCTATACCACTGAAGAGCTTTACCGCTCAAGGAGGTTGCCAAGAGTCTCATTGTTACATTTTCTTAGGTGATGTTGTATATTGATCATAAGTTGGCTATATCATATATGTGTTCCATAAGGGTGGTGGATTTATCCCCTATGAATTAGAGAAATATTTTAATGGAATTGACTGGGATATCATTAAATTGGTTAAGGTTTAAAGTGCTGCCAGCATTAAAGGGTAAAAATTCTTGCATTCTAGGTTTGGATATTAGAATTAGAGGACTTGTAGCAGACTATGTGCATAAATAATTGGTATAAGTGGGAGAATTTAGAGAGTTGGGATGTGTAGGATTATTGATAAACCTATGAACCCTGTTTTTCCTTGAAATATCTAATTATAACTCAACAAATTCAATCTACTTAGCTTTTGAAGATGATATAGTGGACAACTTTTTCATGAAACTACCTTCCAATATACCAATGATTATCTCTATCCTTGATGATGTCCTCCAATGTTTTCAAATAATGAAAAATTAGATATCAAGGTACTTTATATATGGTCTTATTGAGTGTTTGAAAAATGTTATCTACCTAGGTTTCACCCTTATTGAAGTAGGATTGTTCAAACCTTGCTCACACCTAGACTAACATTAGATTAACCTATAAGTTGTGGGATAACTAAGGTGTATGTAAAAATTATAATTTTAATGGGGATATATCCCCTAATTTTTCAGTTAAATAATATATCTAAGACCTAACCTTTTTGTAATGAAAATAGAAAAGATATGAAAACTAGTAAAAGAACCTACACTAAAGTGGTGATGCACTAATGATTGAATATCCTATCTTAGTTTATCCATTACACATGCTATTGAACCTGATGAAGACTATAATTGATTATACCTATTGATAATTTTCTAAGCATGAATGTTTAATATGAATGTTAAGTGAGAGTATTTCAACTTGAAGGACAAGGACCTAGATCTGCATAAGACATTATTAACTCATGACACTTCAAGAACACCTCTACTTATAAACACTTCATAAAAAATATATAGAGAAATAACCCAAAGTTAGGCTCATGAAAGGACTTATATATGACAATAAAACTCATACATTATACAAATCAGATCTCGTAAATCACACTAGCATTCAACTAATAAATTTGTAAATGTTCTTTTATGGATTCAAGGAGTACAACATAATTTTGGTAGAACTTTATTACACACATCTAAAGGATGCCAAAAAAAATAGATTCATGCCTCCTTAAATGTAATTTTTGAGAGATAATAGATAATATTCTAGGCATATTAGAGGCAATGAATGAGGCTAAGGTGGCACATGATAGTTACAATAGTCCTAATCACTCCTTCCATGCATTGCCACTTCTTCAATCACTCCATTTTGGCATTAAAATGAGGTGTGGGGATATAAATAATCTATTTTAATTCATTAAAAGTCTTAATAATTCTCAAATAAACCAATATTCCATCCAATTTTAGTTACATAACATATATGGGTTGTTATTGGGCCTTCAAGAGATGTTGAGCAATCTTTCCTTCAATGTATATGTTGACTTGTCCTTGAAACTACCTCCACCCTTTCATAATGGTTTTTAATTTGGGATATTATATCTTGAATGGGAATTTAAATATTTCAATGGTGTATCTTCAATTCCATAACTCCATATTATGATCATTAGAGTCTTCCATCTGTAAGTTAGGTAAGCCTATCTTGCTAATTCCTCATCTTTCTACTCATTCAGTGTTTTAATGACTAAGGTATCTAGACCAAGCCTTTAAAATATTTTAAAGGATTTAAAATATCCTTTTATTAAATCCATATATTAAAATTTAGACCTTTCTCAACTATCTCTCTCCTATAAATACATTCACCTTGTTGGACTAGGCTTCTTAGACTAGTTGAACAAAGTGGATGTTTAGAATGAGTTAAAAGAGACACTTAGAAGCATATTCATGCATAATTATATTCTTGGAGGAGTAGTAAAAGTATTTAAATTATATTTAACATATTTTAGAACTCATAAATAGGATTTGTACCCCATTCTTCACTCAAATCCCTAAAAACTTGCACTTTTTGGAGGTGTTTATATAGCATCTGTACAATTAGGTGCCAAGGTCATGGAATCCTGTGAGTTAGAAACATGATCTAGGTGTTATTAAATAAATTCCTAAGTTTTTTAATGCATATTTCACTAAACCTTTCTATTCAAGTCCGTATTAGGGTTTAAGAGGGGTTTAAAAATGCTTGGGGGTCTTAGTGATGGCTCATAAAGACCAAGGCTTGAATATATGAGTCAATTATACTAAATACATTCCAATAGACATCCCCAAATAAGATGTTCATACATGCATATGGACTAAAGTATTTGGCTACACATTCATATCATCCATACTATGGTGTGAATTTGAAGATGTTCCTTGGGTGAGAAACATTCTAATTGAGTAGTTCTTGGGTTTCTGTACGAAAAATGATCAACTATAGGGACTTCTCTTTGGGTCCAAATTGTAAAAAATACTTTAAAACATTATGATGACTTTCCACATGAAGGTTATCATTCTTACTTCCCAAATTGATATTTTTTCCACATTTTGGTGATAAAGTCATAATAGAGGTATAGACTAGTTTGTCTATAAACTTGGTTATTAAACATTGGTCTAAACCCTATGGTTATAAGTCACTCTTGCATTTCTTCCAACCTGAATATTACCTCATAGATGATATGAAACAACAATCATTAGCTTTATCAAGCCAATTAACCCATGATGAGTTTATAAAACCATAATTATTAACACCTATGCCTACATATAATAGAACTAGTCATAAATGTCTCTAAAAGTGGTTGGTAGATGGCTCATTTAGATGCTTCAAGACTCATTTTCCCTCCTTAACTTCATTATGTATACAAACACTCCCCATCTCCCTTATCTTATGCTCAAAATAACTCACCTAGGCTTATTCCATATAGCTTAACTCTTGCATGTGCCAACTAGTTAGTCACTATGATGATTATAAATCTAGACAAGACCTTAAAGGTCATTTCATGGTCAAACCACCTCATTTGGATGGGGTTTTAGCCTAAAATGCACCATCGGGTCACTTCTATGGTTTATGATGAATTTGAGAATTCTTCCATATTAACGATGGTTCATATAATACATACATCCAAACTAAAAAATGACCATGAACTTATATTATATTATCTTCCTCATCTTCCATGAATAACCTAGAGTTTCATGTAAAGGGTGGGTGGAGATATGAGCATTGGAAGGTGGTGCTCATGTTGTTTGTAGACTAATTCTAAAAATTTATTTTATTAAGGATAATTCATAAAGGTTAGAACCTAATTAAAACTAATACATCATGGATATTTATTCCATAGCGAGACTTAAAAATCCTTAATATCTTTGGCCCTAAGCATCTATGTGATGATGTGTGTGAACACTTTAAGTTGGCCCTCAATTTGACTATGTATAGGGTGAATGGATCAAGTAGGGTCTTAAATCCACTTTGAATTTTTTATCTCTTATTTCAATGTTAAAACTTCTTAAAAAAATTTAATACATCATTTCAAATCCTTCATTTTCCATCACACCTTTTTTATGAGCTTGGAGATGCCTTAGATGACAATATGATTTGAGATTAGGCTTAAGGCCTTCTTGTTTTATTTTATCCTCAATGGAAATTTATTGTAACTCTAAATTATAATACATTTTTAGGAGGTATAAGGTCCCTTTCCATCATGTTTAAATTATCCAAACCCATCTTTGGATCCAAATCTATCTCTAGACCCTTCAAGGATTAGACTCACCATATAACCCTAAAACTAACTATCATACATAAGGTTTGCTCTAAGATTTAAAAAATGCATATAACCACTATTTTTATATCCAAAATTCAATTATATAAGCCTTAAATTACTTAAAATGACCATTTTTACTATTTTTTTTGGCTTTTCCATGCCTGTAGAGGTCTCAAACACTCATTTTTCCCAGACTGGTAGTGGGCTACCTACTGACTATGTGGATAGGAATGAGAATCCTAAGTATGGTCATTATACTTAATTTCATAAGATTATTATGAGAATTAGGATATTTTAACATGTATTATGTACAAATATAGTATTATATGGTGATTTTATATCCTCCCTTCTTCTTAGAAACACTCCTCTTCTCAAGCTTAGGGTTCATGCCTAAGTAGGCTTGTGTGTTCTCATATCCTCTCACATACTCATATCCAATTATAGTTATTATGGATTCACACCATATTTTTATCCTCTCACTCCTTATGCCCATTTTTGGTTCGCATAGTTCCCTTTAGAGACTGTTATAATATAGACCCAAGTATCTAGTTATAGGTGGTGATTGGCTTCCTTAGTACGGTATATGACCCATATAGGTCCAAAATTACGTGAATTAATTATTATAGAGGGTTAAAATGTATATATATATCTATTAATATTATTTATACTATTAATTAATGGTGTAAATATGGATGAGGATTATTTTGAGTGATATGTGGGTTGGAACATGAAGACAAGGCTAAAACATAGTGTGAAGATAGTGGGAAACAACATCAAATGGAACGGTATGAAAATGGCATGAAATAAAGTGTGGTAACCATTTCAATAAAAACCAAATTAATAATAAATATCCTCACATATATACCTAAATAAATATACCACTTTGGAGGCAGAAATGAAGTATACACAGTCAAAAATTGTAACTTAGGAATCTTCAAGAAACCTTAAACTTTGAAAAAATCTTTAATCTCTAATAAAACATAATATGTGGTTATAGATGAAAGGAAGGTGGTTTTTAGGTCTATGATGCTTACATTTAGGTTTTTAAACTTTATCATAGGGATCTAATGATGACCTACTATAATTTCAGCACTCTATTTCAAGTCTTCAATTGTGTTTGAAAGCTCTGAAGGTATCATTGAGTCACACATAGTGATACTACATAGTGACCTATGATATATATGACCCTTTAATTAAAGGCACATTTTGAAATGAACAAGATACTGGTGGAACTTAAACTAAATCAAGGAGGCATGGGTAAACTCAAAACACTCTATCAACTCTTCAACTCAGTCAACACCTTCTGATGAGGGCACTCAACCTCTGTTCAACACACATGCCTACCTAAAAATTACACACTATGATATAATTAAAGGTTTTATGGTTTAATGATATTATATGTGTTATAAATATATATATATATATATATATATATATATATATATATATATATATATATATATATTATTGAGAGGCTACTTAAAGACTCAAGGAAATAAGATCACTTACTAGTTTGACCAAACAATCTAATAATGCATGAATTTTTTTTGCTTAACTTATCCTATGTAGACAAGGATAGCATAAAAATTCATTAAGTTATTAAGGAATGATCATAAAACTCATGAGACCAATATAGAAAAAAATTCCCATGGGTGGAAGCTGACTAGGTTTACTTCCCATGACTAAGATCTTGATCCTCCATTCTCTCTCTTCTATATAGTCTAAGCATAAACCTAAGTAATAATCTAAGATTGTCAATGATCTAGAGGGGGAGGTCGAATGGCTTTACAATTAATTTGAATTAGAAAACTTTAATTCATATCTAACTTTCCATTATTTTCCTAACTCTACAAATCCCTAACTCCACCTTATCTAGTCTGTACTGTATAGATTCATACCTTTTAAGAAACCTCTGCAACCTACAATTATTTTTCATTTCCTATTGTATCAAACCAAAAAAAATCATTATTAGTTGTTATAGACGTAAAATATTGGTCATGTGATATTTTATATCCATTGGTATGAATTAGGGGAGTTTAGAAATCATGAATTAGCACATGTGGGGCCATTTAGGGAGGTTTTAGGCATTGACCATGGTGGTAATGGGCTCAATGAGGTAAGAAGTAGTCAATTGATGGTTTAATGAAAATTATTAGGTCCATTTAAGGTGTTTAAGGTGTATTAATAGTCAATAAAGGTAAAATTAAGCTTTATTATTATAAAAAATATTGACTTTAGTACACATACATGACTTTAAATGTGCATATCAAATGAATATCATGTTAATATCTTATGAAGAGACCTTTATGACCTATTAAAGACCTCAAATGGACCCTAATAATATTCTCATAATATCCTTAAAACTTTAGAGATGAACATACCTCATATGATTGGGTAAAATAAAGGTGTTTATGAGTCTTCATTAGACTGCCTTCTCAATTCACTTACACCCTAGGATTTGTCACATGTTGGAGATATATTAAACTAACCAAGGACCTATAAATATGTTTGATCATCATGAAAACACTTGATTAAAGTTGAAAATGAGGTATTAAGTCTCAAAGAGTAGATTTATAACATAAAAATATAGTGAATTGATTGAATGACCCAAGCTCACAAGGATGATATGTAACCATGGGAGTAATGATGGATTAAGACTCAAGGACATTAGTTTGAACCCTTTATAGTTTTGGGAATAGATAGTGGTCAAAATTAAATTTCTTATTAGTTTGAATCTCTTCCCTTTATGTGTATCTATTGTCTTATATTCAAGGTTGAGGGTACATACCATCAATAGTATTGTGAGCATTGAGTAATGTATGTTGGCAAACAATAGGTTTGTTAAATAGACCTTTGAGATAAAAGAGAGGCTCTATTGCATAATTGGTATCTCTATAAATCTATTTAGTTTTAATTCATCTCCTTGAGGCATTAATATACCTAATAATACTATGTTTTCATGTTCAAGTCTCATCATATAGACTTTGAAGGAATCTACATGGTGAATATAAGTCAATTCTTGTAGGTGGTGATTTAATTTCTCAATAAGATTTATAACTATATGGGTTCATTTATCTTATGATTGATGACACTTTAAAACCCTATGGAATAGTTATATTTTTTCTAAATCCCTTTGGTTTTATTAGAGGATCAAAACCTGTTAGTGAGTGATGATAGAGTTTTAATTTGGAATTTAGGGCTTACAACTAAGGTGAAATGATAGTGCAAAGGTTGTCAAATGGTAGAGGCTCTTTCAAGTCTTGAAATAAAATATTAGATCACACCTAAGATGACCTAAAATGACCCTAGACATGTTTTTCATATACCTAATATAATATAACACCTTGAGAGCATCAATGAGGCGCACACAGTGTAAAATGAAAACCTAGGACTCTACAAAAAACCTTAACTATTACTAAACAACCTTAACATCTACTAAGTAAGACTATGAAGGTGTTTGAGAAGTCAATGGTGTCTTCTTGGACTATGGTAACTATTTTAAGGTCTAATAAACTTGAGATAATGATTTATTGGTATGAATGCAACACTTCATGTTGTGTTTACTAAATTTTGATAAACATTAGACCACTATTATACAACATATTGTCTTCCTATGTAATTAAACTCAAACCTATTGGAAATATTCATTTAGTGGCACAATTTGAGAGAGTTAGAGGTTAATGTGAAAATTAAAATTTAGACAAGAATGAATTAATAAATTTAAGACACTAATATTCAAACTTGAAACACTATTGACTTTCAAATGTATGACTAAACACTCTTTCTTATGAATGAAACTTGCTTGTAGTCTTGAGATAGTGTTAGCTTAGAGATTTATTACTCCTATTTATCACTCTTATATGAACACATATGTTAATAAAATGTTGAGGATGTCAAGAAATGTATGTATAGGATTGGAGTAAAAATTAATATCCATGAGTTAGATCAAACAAACCAAAACTCATTGAAATAGTTCATGTTCTTTTGGCTTGTGTATATGAAGATGGTGACCAGGTTACCCAGCTTCTTAAAATTTTCTCATATATCTCAAAATACTAAACCTAAAATAATTCCCATGGTTGGAAGTTACTCAAGTCTACTTTCTTTTTCCAAGATCCTAGACCTTTTCTGTTTCTCCTATATACAGAATGAGCATAACCCAAAGGTGCTCTCCTCATCCACCAAAGAGATAGGTGGAGGAAGTGAACTAATTTTCATTTTTTTAAGGCCCTAAAACACTTTTTTTATTTAATATATGTTTACAGTGAAATCCCCTTGTAGACCCCTAACTCCACCTAAGCTAATATATAGTATAAAGATCTGTACTACTCATAAAACTCATGTAACCTACAAATTTATTTTGTCTTATCATGTTTCAAAACATAAATCATTATTGGTAAGTAGGAGGAAGGAAAATAGGGTCAGATAATGTTTAAAATTTCATGCTACAAAATTAGGGAGTTGATGAGACATGTTTCCACACATGTAGGGGCCCATTTAGTGGTAATTAGGTGTGTTGACTTGTGAGAAGGGCATAATTAGTATATGAAATGATTTTTTAAGGAAATGAGGTATTCATGGGAGGCATTAAATGTTTTTTTGATGGATTTAGTTTCCTTTTGGGGTCAAAATCATCTTTTAAGGCCAAAAACTCTCTTTTTAAGATAATACATCATGTTTTCTAGTTAAGGCTTCAGATGAATGGAATTTATATATTTATTAAAGGGTCATAGAAAATTTAAAAGACTTAAATTAGGCTCTAATTATCCTATATAGCATCCATAAAAACTTAAGATTAAGCCATACCTTACATATTCCTAACACACCAAATAGGTTCATGATGAGTTATTATTTGTAACATTTAGTTATATACATCATGGTACATTTGACTATTGAGACCAATTAAAAGCCTTGTCATAGACATTAATAAATTCTAAAATATTATGAGGATATTTGACATAAGATAAAATATGAAGTAGGAATAACAATTATGTGTTTCATGACATGACAAGATATTAGACTTGCTGCATTTTGTATGACATTTAGTGACCTCCCTTTGAACTATCCTAAACACTCAAGGACACAATAAATATGACCATAAGTTATTTATTTTGGTTATTATGCATGGATTTAATCCTTTCTTGGCTTGGGGATAAAAATTAGTAAACATTTTTTGTGACTCAACTAACTTGACCTACCTGTTGGTTAAGAGAACCTAGGAAAGCTTTGCTTATCACTCATGATTAGATGAGGAATCTTGACTACAATTTGAATTTGGATAATATATTGACTAAATTAAGGACCAAAAAAACACAAATTGACATAAAATAAGAGACAATAAATCAACAAATACACATAATAATAAGTAACTAGAACAAACCAACAACTAACAATCATGTGCAACATAACTTAGAGAAATGAAACTAGCTACTATATATAAGATGACTTGGTGTTTATAAAAAAAATAATTTAGGAACATCACATTGATATGGATATGGATATCCTCACTACTCAATTTATATAATTAGAAGGCATTGCTCTCCTTATAGCTGGTAATGATATATGACCCACTCCAAAGAAAATTAGATTTATAATACTTACTTGGGTTATCACAATCCTCATCCCACTTAAGTACAATGTCACCTTATTGAAAAGTATTTGATAAGGATATTTATTGGGCCACATGGCATGTATGGAACCATGTCTATCCTCTTCAAATTCTTTCAACTCTTTCATCCTCCTATTACATCACTCACTATGAGTTCAAGTTGGTATCCAAGTTTTAAGACTATGAGGTTAAGTGAAATGGATATTTCTACTTCTTTTCCATAAACAAGTAGATAAGGTGAGTAACCAATATAATTATTTAGACTAATCCTATCTAACCATAAGTTAATCCTTAAATTTATGTGTCACTCCCTTTGGTTGTCTTCCATTGTGCTTTTTATGATCCTAATCAAGTTCTTATTGGTGGAATCTACTAATCTATTACCTTACGGATAGTAGTTAGATGAAGAATTGAGGTAGATACCATGATTAAGGGCCAACTCACACACATTTTAACTACTAAATCCAAATTCATTTTTTGATATTATGGTAGAAGGGACCCCAAATCTACTCAAAAGGATATCATAAAAATCTAAAACTAAGTTCTCATTTGCCTCCTTGAGTGTAGATGCCTCCACCCACCTATTAAATTAGTCAATAGATATTAAAACCCACTTATGTAAATAAATATGGGGGATCAATAATACCTATGAATTTTAATCCTAATTTCATGAAGGTTTGCTCAACATGAATGGGTTTTAGAAGTAAAACAACTAGTCTTTTCTTGCCAATAAACATATCACATTTGGGACACCTCCTAACCCAATCATGTAAGTCCATGAATAAAGTTGGAAAAAAATATCCTGATATTATAATATTTTATTTTATGGTATTAGATGCAAATTCACCCTATATGCCCATCATGAAACTATTCTAGCAATTTGTCAACTCGACTAGTCTGTACACATCTCAAAATCATGGCACTAAGGTCCTTCTTAAAGATAACTCCATAAAATAATATGTAAGGGATGAAATGTAGTTTTAAATTCCTCCTCCTTGTCATATCTAAGACCATAGGAAATTTTCCCATTTAGAGGAAATTCACTAGGTCTTAGGCCCAACTCAAAGGAAACATAGTTGTAGTTATTTGTTGATTATCTTGGAATACCAAAACCATATATTTCTCTTCCTTAACATCTACTAAAATATGCTTACAAAGTCTTGTACATATGATCAAATTGGTAACCTTCACCTAGATGTCATTCTAGATGAATTTGTTCACCCAACCTACCTTCTTCTCACTCAAGTCCCTATTGAGGATGATGTTTTTGATACTAGGGTGAACCACCATTACAAAGATCTTAGGTTTAGATACCATGCGTCTAAAGTTTTTTATCCCTCTCATGAGAGGAAGGACATGTTTTTAAACAAATGTATACCTCTCATTATACCCATTCAATTATTTAATGAATAAATATATGGGATGATCTATGCTTTCATTATTTTATTACATGAACATTGTAGAAATAATATCATTTGTAGAAAAGGAATACATGAAGAAATATTTTGAAAAATTAGAGTTGAGGAGGGTAGGTATTAAGAAATGTCCTAATTTATTGCCTCAACTTATCTTACCTTATTTTTTCCATGATAACTCCTTGTGTTTCTTGAGCATGTGACTTAGTGGCCTCACCAATTCTGCAAACCCACATATGAATCTCTTGATAAAGTTGATATTGTCCAAGAAAAATTATAACCCTTTCTTTTGTTTAGATAGTGATAAGGAAAGATATCCTCTACACTCTTAGGGTCAATGGAGAGGCCATATTTTTATACAATATGTCCTATAAGTCTACCCTCATGGACTACAAATATGCATTTTTTTGTGTTTAAAGATACCTCAAACTACCATCACCTATCAAACACAAACCTAAAATATGTTATGTGATCCATGGGATCCTTGAAAAATATGGTGATTTAATGAAAGTATATGAGCACCATCTCATTTATGAGACCTTGGAAGGCCACATGCATTTCCATTTAGAAGGTATCCCTTGCATTAGATAGTATAAAGGGCATCTTAATGTATTAATAGGTACCCCACATGATTGTGAAGGTAGTTTTGTATCTATCCTCCTCTCTCACCAATACTCGACTGTATCTAGAGTATACATCAAGAAAAAATAAGATTTGTTAACTTTCAAATATCTAAATAATCTGATCCATAGATGGTAGAAGGTATTGATCTCTTAATGACACCTTATTGAGATCTCTGAATTCCACACACAACCTTATATCCCCATTATTATTCCTCACAATAACATGATTTTCTACCTATGAATAATGTTTGATGGGGAAGATAATGTTGGATTCAATAATCTTTGTCAACTCCTTCCTCATAAGGATCTCAATATTGGGGTTAACTGGTTATTACTTTTGTCTCATAGGATTGGCACTTTCCTCCAACTCTACGGTATGTTGAGCCAACCTAAGGTCAAACCCCTTCAAATAATGATATTCCCATGCAAAAACATCTATAAATTTTTGGCATAATTCTATGAAGGCTACCTTTTCTTCTTTGGTATTCACCTTTCCTAGCTTGAGTAACTTGACTTTGAATATGAAAACCTTTTCATAGGTTTACTCCTTATTGAAAATACTTACATTATCCTTCCCTAGCCGGTCATATCATTGAATATGCCCTCTAATGTTAGCAATCACTTAGGCATCTTATTTATCATCAATTGGATAATTTGGTCTCCATATTGATGTTACAACCTACCTTGATTCTTTGAGCAAAATTTTGCTTCATGTTGTAAGAAACAAGCAATTTGACTATCACTTTCATAATAATTAAAAAATCACCTCGTTATCAAGAACTAAGGTCCTACATATCACTTTGATTTGAGACTATTCTTTGACATCCTTGACCCCACCAACTATATCATACTATGCCCCAGTGACAACTAATTAGTCTATATGATGATTAGCCTCGTTAGGAAAAGAGAGAATGTTAAAGCATTGAAAGTCCTACAAGAGGTCTAAAAACCTATGCTTGTATGTCTTCAAGAGTGGACTCCTAAATTCACATAGGCCTCTTAAGTATTGCACCACTAACTCACTATACCCCATAGCTTTCAAGTGTTTGATTCCTCTCTTCCTTACCCATTATTTATAATGAATGAGGGCCTCATATTATACATTATTGGAAGTGAAATTGAATTGGAATATTAGAGAAGAAGAGTACCTTTTCTTAGAATGGTAGATAAACATAAAACCTACCCCACTTCCATTATTAGATCTAGACCCATCAAAGAACAAGTTACATACCCCTTCATGCTCTTATCTTGGGCTCATGAGACATGGTATAACATCTCCTTCTTCATGCATACAATACACACCCAAACCTGCCTCTTCAATACTTTTTTTAAGGATTATAACCATGATTTTTTGTTTCCCACTCATCAAAGAGACAATATGATATATCTTATATGGGTTCAATGGACTCTTGGTCATTCAGGTGACCATCATTATCCAAGATAGTGCAATTGGCATTTGATAGGTTGATCATGTAGGATTTTAAGTGGAGCCTAGAGATAGTTTCATACATTATGGTAAACTTTATCCCATACCTGGGCCTAAAAACTATGTATGACCAATAAGAAGAGAGATACCCTCCAATTTTAGTAGTGAAATACCTAAACATACATAAGGGAAATTAGGGAGGGATATCAACTATTATCACCTCTTGAAATATGGTGTAGCTAGGATAATTAGCCAATATGATTAAGGTATTTAATGACACCCATATTATAGGTAGGAGATCCATCTAAATTTAAAACCCATTTCACATTAGGTTCATATTTAAGCCCCAATTAATTAGCTATAGACTTAGGCATGATATAAGTGCTAGCCCCACTATCTATCATGAAATTATGAAAAAGTGAAAAACCCATTATGACTGAAAGGTAAAAGGGGGGTGGTTTTACTACCTTAGGTGTTCAATACTCTTGATGTTGACTAGAGTTAGGGAAGACTGCACTTACCTTTTATAATTATTTATCCAAGATATCAAGTTTGGCAAGTTCTTCTTGAAGGGGGGTCCTTTTGCCCTAGAATAAGTAAAGTATCCCACATATGGATTGTAACATGGGCCTTATTCATACAATACATAATGCTAAGATGGGATATAACTTCCTTGGACTGTATGTTAGGGGCAAAAACATTACTTAAAGCTTATGTAAATTGATATATAAAAGGACCCTTCTTATTCTTCCCTTTTCTATTTTGCATTTATTGAGTTGGTGGTTTTTGAGATGCATCTTGAGTGGTAATACCTTGATATGTTTTATAAGGTAGATAATATACCTTGACAAGTCCTAAACTATCATCAAATACCCTTCTCTTAGCCCTTGTATAAGTTGTAACTAAATTTTTTGCCTTGGTTACATTCTGACCCTAATTTACTACCATTCATTCATATGAATTCTCACCTTACTAGAAGTTTAAAAATTTAATTTAATAAGGTTATTTTCTTCCAATTTCACTTTGTTTACTTCTCATCTCATCTTTGGTCATGAAGGGAGTGTCCCCATGCAACATAGGAGGACTTTCCTTATGTTATGGAGGAAGTAGATTATCATGTGATGGAAGATCATGACCTTGTTGCATGAAGGATGATTAACAAACATCACCACTTAGATTCATTTCCATATGATTTTATTTCCCTCATTGATTAGGTCATTCCCTTATTGAGCATTTTTTTTTTGATTTGGGACTAGTGGTCTATATGTAATATCCCTCCGAATATCAAAACAAAAGCTCTGAATTGCTTATCTGAATTTCTATAAAATATCTTCAAATACATAAATAAATCACAGTATAAACTCTTATTTATTTGCTCATAAGCTTACAATAGAGATCCTCTATCAAGTATACAAAGAATATTGAATGTATGGCCTTAATAGCCTGAATATTCTGCAAACTAGTTTGAATATGATACGTCTCGGCCTGCTGTGTAAAAACACAGTCACCAACATCGGTTATACTACCGTCATCGATCGACCTATGTTTTTACATAGCAGGCCGAGACGTATCAGATTCAGACTAATTTATGGAATATTCAGGCTATTAAGGCCATACTTTCAATATTCTTTGTATACTTGACAAAGGATCTCTATTGTAAGCTTATGAGCAAATAAATTAGAATTTATACTATGATTTATTTATCTATTTGAAGATATTTTGTAGAAATTTAGATAAGCAATTCGGAGCTTTTATTTTGATATTCAGAGGGATATTACAGTGGTATCAGAGCTAAATCTTACCATCCTGAGGGTTTATAGATCTTATGCAGCCACAAGAGTTGGGACCACACATGTATAACACACTTAGTAGAGCTTTGCTTGAAGGCACTCAAGTTTTAGGATAGCAGCTGGAAGACATGGGTGACGACATTGACAGGGCCCGTATTCCTCACTATCCTAGAGATAAAGATGATGTAGAGGTTTTACTTACTCTTAGAGAACTACGAGAAGGGCAAAGGCAAAATAACCATGTATTACAACAGTTGGCAGCAGCACTGCCAAGATTGGGTACTCCGAGGAGACATTCCCCACACTGTGTAGATGTCAGGAGTAATGCAGGATCACAAAGAGGCCATTGGACTATTTCTCATACAGCTAACAAGCCTACTAGGCCTACCTTTATGAGACAAAAGGTAGAGGAGGTGATAGCAGGTGAGGAGCATGAGGAGGCATTTATAGACACACTTAGGGCAGCGACTGAAGAGAGGGAGTCATTACCACCTATGGTCAGGGAGATGATTACTTTTGACCAATTCCTCACACAAAGGAAAGAACATTATCGAGGTTGATAGAATGGGAGACCAAGACCCCATAATAATGATATGAAGCATGTTATGAGTAGGCTCACACTAGCAACATTTGACGGTAGTGGTAAGGTGACAGCACAGGCCTGGGTTAGTAAGCTAGATACATTTCTCACATTGTGACCGATGGGTGAGGAAGATGCTATCAGATATGTGACACTACATCTTGAGGGAGTAGCTCATGATTGGTGGCACCATGGGATGGTGACACTTCATCATGATCAGATTACATCTTATCAGGAGTTTGTGGATAGGCTGGTAGAGCGTTTTGATAGGAGAGATCCAGAGTCCTATTTTTGAGAGTTGGCACAATTACGCCAAAGTGGCAGTCTAGAGTCTTATATTGGTGACTTCTAGAAGTTATCAGTTATGGTTCCTGACATTTTAGAGAGGCGACTTGTGGTACTCTTCATGGTGGGATTGACAGAACCATTGAGAGGTTGGATCAAAGGCTTTGATCTTCCTTCCTTACAGGAGACTATGAAGAAGGTGCATAGCATGGAGATGGCAACCCCATCAAGTAGATCTAACTCCAGAGGTACTTCTTCATCCAGGGATAGTAAGGGCTTCAATAGGAATAGAGAAAGACAAGGTTTCAACATAGACAAATTAGGTGTTAAGAATAATTCAAAGGCTAACCCAACAGCACCACCATTGGACAGAGAGGCTCTTAATGATCTACACAGGAAGAAACTTTGTTTCTATTACAAAGGTCCATATGATGCTAATCACGATTGTCTGTTGAGGCCTAAGGGCAAAGCAAATCGGGTGATGTGGGCCTATTATGAGGATGAGGAATCAGAAGATTTCAAACATCACGATTGTTCTAAGGAGCTAGAGGCTGAGTCTTCAGAGCCTAGGGTTGAGGTAGAGTCAGAGCTCCGGATTCAGGAGGCATGACTATCTAGCATCTAGCACAAGGGATCATTTAGACTCTGGGGAGTTTTGGCAGGATAGAGGGTCATTACCCTTCTTGACACGGGAACCACACATAATTTTATTGATACTTGATTTGTGGAGAAGCGTGGACTCACCACATAAGAGTTTGAGGGCATTAGAGTTAAGGTAGCTGATGGTTACACCCTCAGGTGTGAGCAGATGATCAGAGATCTCCCATTGCACTTGAACAACTATGAGTTCAAGGCTGATTATTATGTGGTTAACGTGGGGGATATACATTTGGTTTTGGGCATGAAGTGGCTTCATTCCCTTGAGGTAGTCACTCTTAGTCATAAGGATATGGAGATCCATTTTGATGTTGATGGGAAGACTCACATTCTTAAAGCAATACGGAACGGCAACATCAAAACTATTTCTTTACATTGGATGGAGAGGCTCATGCAACATGACATGGTAGAGTGGGTTGCCGAGTGCATGTTAGCACCAATGCAGGAGGGACAACATAAAACTAAGTATCATCCTGACATTTAGCAGTTGAGAGTCAAGCATGATAAGGTATTTAGTGACATTCCACCAGGGAGACCTCCAGACAGGGGCATTGAGCATATTATTGAGCTTGAGGAAGGTGCTAAGCCCATTATGATTACTCCTTATCGACATCCTAAGGGGTTGAAGGATGAGATTGAAAAGATGATTAAGGAGTTACTAGCTATGGGTCACATTCGGCCTAATAAATCACCGTTTGCTTCTTCAATTGTTCTAGTGAAGAAGAAGGATGGCACCCTACGCATGTGCATTGACTACAGAGCCCTAAATAAGAGAACCATTAAGAACAGGTATCTTATACCTCGTATTGATGAGCTTATTGATGAGCTCCATGGTTCACATTACTTCACGAAGATAGACTTAAGATCAGGCTATCATCAGATCAGAGTTCGTGAGCAGGACGTGGAGAAGACAGCTTTTGGTTGCCATTGTGGACACTATGAATTTATAGTGATGCCATTCGGGCTCACTAATGTGCCAGCAACATTTTAGTCCACCATGAATAGAGGCTTCCATTCATTACTGAGGAGGTTTGTACTTATTTTTTTTTATGACATTCTTATATACAGTAGGACTTGGCAAGAGCATTTGGCTCATCTAGAGACTGTACTCAACATCTTAGAGAGGGAATCCTTGTATGCCAAGGAGTCCAAATGTGATTTGGGGATGACCAAATTGTTATACTTGGGTCATATTATCAGTGTAGGGGGAGTGCAGATGGATCTTGAGAAGATCCGTGCTATCATAGATTGGCCTATTTTGGCAAATCTAACACAGCTAAGGGGATTTCTAGGTTTGTGTGGATTCTATCAGAGGTTCATGAATGGTTATTCACAACATGTAGCTCCTGTGATAGATTTGACTAAAAGGGGGGCTTTTTGTTGGACACCTGAAGCACAAGAGTGTTTTTAAAGGTTTAAGGGGTTGATGACTACGTGCCCAGTTTTGGCACTACTTGATTTTTCAAAGCCGTTCGAGCTTCAGTGCGATGCTTCAGGCAAGGGCATTGGAGCAGTGCTTATGCAGGATAAGCACCCCATAGTATATGAGAGCCATAAGCTCAGGGGATGAGAGAGACTGTACAGCATATATGATAAGGAGATGCTCGTTATCCTGCATGCCTTAGCAAAATTTAGGCAATATCTTATGGATAGCAAATTTTGCATCAAAACAGACCACAACAGTTTGAGACATTTCTTGGGGTAGTGAGACCTCAATGATCATTAGTATAAGTGGGTGAGTAAAATATAGGCATATGACTTTGACATCTCTTTCATCAAGGGCACCCAGAATGTTGTGGCTGATGTTCTTTCATGCACGCCGTATTTGAGTACCATGGTCCACATTACAGAGGATTGGCGACATATGATTGTGGTAGAGTATGCCAAGGATACATCAGCATCTAGCATAGTTGAGGGATCGATGGTTGACACCAGATATACTCTTATGAATGACTTGATCATTTATAAGAACAGGGTTTATTTGATCCCAGGATCATCGATGAAGAACATTATCATGTGAGCTTTTCATGATATACCTATTGCAGGACATCCCAAATATTTTAAGACTTACAAAAAGATTAGGGAGAGATTCAAATGGAAAGGCCTCAAAGTAGATGTTCTTCAGTATGTGTGTGAGTGCCCTATTTGTTAGCAGAACAAGCAGGAAAACACGTATCCAGCAGGATTGTTGCGGCCACTCCCAATTCCTGACAAGAAGTGGGAGTGTTTATCAATGGATTTCATTACGAGCTTGCCTAAATCCCAAGGACGAGATTGCATATATGTAGTTGTGGATCGGTTAATGAAGTATGCTCACTTCTTCCCAATTACCACTACACATACATCTACATAGGTAGTAGAGGTTTTCTTCTGAGAGGTATTCTGACTGCATGGATTACCTCAGAGTATAGTGAGTGATAGGGATAGCCAATTCTTGAGTCACTTCTGGTAGGAGGTATTCTGACTCTATGGGATTGAGCTTAAACCTAACACCAACTACCACCCACAGACTGATGGACAGACAGAGATAGTGAACAAATGGGTGGAGGTCTACCTCAGGAACTACATTGCAGGGCAGCAAAAATCTTGGTTCAAGTGGATTCATCTGTGTGAGTATTTCTATAACACAACTTTCCACATGACCATTCAGATGTCTCCTTTATGGCATTGTTCAGGATTGAGGCACTGAGTTTTCTAGATTTGCTACTGAGTGACAGTAGAGTGCCGAGTGCTGGAGACTTATTGCAAGAGAGTCAGGATACTATGAGGACTCTCAAAGAGAATATTGTTAAGGCACAGAATCAGTAGAAGTAGTATGCAGATCAGCAGAGGACCAAGAGATCTTTTGAGGTGGGTGACATGGTCTATCTTATGTTGCAGCCTTACCATCAGTCTACTCTTAAGAAGAGTGGGGCATAGAAGCTTAAGCCATGTTACTACGGTCCTTTCAGGATCTTGAGACGTGTTGGAGAGATGGATTATGAGCTAGAGCTTTCGACAGAGAGCAAGGTACACAATGTCTTTCATGTATCACGCCTCAAAAAGGCATTAGGACATCATGTGATACCTTCTACAGTTTTACCTCCCTTAGATGATGAAGGAAAGTTGATTTTAGTACCTGAGTCCATCTTGGAATCTAGAGAGAGACAGTTGCATTGGAGGACTATCAGGGAATATTTGGTAAAGTGGAAAGATTTGCCAGTTGAGGATGTGACATGGGAAAGCAAACATATTATACAGCATCCAGAGTTGAGATTGCTTGAGGACAAGCAATTTCAGGAGGGGCGGACTGTCATGTCCCCTTCTAGTTGACATCTTTTTGAGCGGATGATTAGCCTATTATGCGACCCTCGTAGGCTGATGGGATGGGTAGAGGGTCTTGATGGAGATGGGTTAGATTTCATTCGGGCTCTTTCGGACATGAATTAAGGGAGATATTAATATTTGATTGATTTAATCAAATATTAATTATTTGATCTAATTTTAATTAATTATTAATTATTAATTAATTATTAATTATTAATTATTGGGTCTAATTTTAGGATCCTAATTCTAATTTAAGAATTGGTCTAATTTTAAGACCCTAGTTCTAATTTAAGGAAGCCCTAAGTCTAATTTAAGGGAATCTAATTTTAGCAAGCACACCTTTGGAGGTGTATAAGAATCTCTCATGGAAGAGAGTTTGTATTCATGACTATTATTGATATTGATTCTTGTTAAGAAATTCTTCTGTGAAGACTAAGCCAAGGGTTCCAGGATTCCATTTGCATTGAAGAACGTCAACTCTTCATTGTATGCGATTCAAAGGTTGTGAAAGATCAGCCGATCTATTGCCAAATTGAGAGATAACTTCACACAGAAGTTATCACATGGGTTTACAAGTTTGAGAGATAACTTCACACAAAAGCTATCACAAGGGTTTACAGGTATTTCATTATTTTGGGTTTTTGATTCAAGAATTATCTAGATATAGATCTTTGTATTAGCCCATAATTCTACAGATCAAGATCAAGCATATAGGTTGTGCGACATCAGCAGTTGTATGACTTCTATACAGATCCATGAAAATCCGTACGCATCTACAGAAAGTTCAGGCACTGACATCGGCGAACAGGGACCTACAGAGACCGACATCGGTCGACATATTATCGATGTCGGCAAGTTAACGAATACAGGTCGACTAACGACGGCAGTATAACCGACATCAGCGACTGTGTTTTTACATAGCAGGCCGAGATGTATTAGATTCAGACCAGTTTGTAGAATATTCAGGCTATTAAGGCCGTACTTTCAATATTCTTTGTATACTTGATAGAGGATCTCTATTGTAAGCTTATGAGCAAATAAATAAGAATTTATACTGTGATTTATTTATCTATTTGAAGATATTTTGCAAAAATTTAGATAAGCAATTCAGAGCTTTTGTTTTGATATTCGGAGGGATATTACACTATGAGTGCTGGTAGCATTAGGATTATAATTGTTATATGACCTTGCTTGTGTAATCTACCCTTGACTTTGATGCTTAGGTTTATAGGGAGGTATATTATATTGATAGGGATGATAAGAGTATTGGTATGGTACTTGATAAGGCCTATGGGATGGAATTTGGTGCCTCTTTAAGGCCATAACATGTTGTTTTTGGCCTTGAGAAACCCTTCTATCTTTCCCATTCTATCCACTTGACTACCATCTACCTATTCATGATTGGTTAGAGATATTAATGGATCAATATTATCCATATGGTTTGAATTTATATGAATAAATGAATGAGGGGTCTTGGGATGAGATTATGAACTTGAATTATGCAATTATGTGTCCTTATGTCCACCTCATAATCTTCTAGCAAAGTGCTTTTCCCCATGGATTATATCATGACTACAACATCAAAATATAGAGATATTAGGTAGTACAAGAATACATAATTAGGGGTGGTATTGATGACTATGGGGATCATATCATAGGTTTTTTAAACCTATTGTTAAATATAACATGAATTCTTAAGGGGCTCTTTTGATTGTGATAAGTTTTTCCACCAAAGAGAGATGGTCACTCCTATCCTAAAAGTGCTTACATAAATGTTCATCAAACTCATCTTGAGTATTTATAGATGCAAGTGTTAATCCCTTATACCACTAGAGTGCATTACCCTTCAAGGAGGTTTCCAATAGTCTCATAGCCACATTCTCTTGGGTTACATTATAGACTAAACATAGACTGGCTATGTTTGTAAGATGTTCTATAGGGCTAGTTTAGTTCTCTCCTATGAAGTTGGGAAGGAATTTGAGGGAATTAGTAGTTATGTCATCAAAATAATTGAGTTTTAAGTGTCAACCACCATTTTTAGGCATAAAGGATTGTATTATAGGCCTAGCCATTAGAGGTATAAGATTTTTAGTAGTGTTTGTTTGGGTAGATTTTGGAGAGTTAGGGGGTTTATGATTGGTAATGAACCTAAGATATCTCTTTATCCTAGAAATATCCAATGAAAACTCAAAAAAATCAACATACTTAACTTTTGAAGAAGATCTAGTGGCCATTTTTACATGTAACTTGACTATAGATCTAACATTGAAGTACTTGAATCCCTTTGATATTTTTCAAGACTACCAAAGTATGCTCCAAGTCACTTTAAAAAATATCCCACTAGGTATGATATAACTATTATCACTCCAAGATGCACCCTTTGAAGGAGATAGTTCAACTCTCTTCATGCTTGGACTAACATGGGATTGGCCTAAAGGCTGTGGGTGACCTAGAGTAAGACTAAACATCTAGATTATGGGGATATATCTCTTGATATATCAAATTAGCCTCTCATCCTAATAATTAATAATATTTGGATGAAAATATATAGGATTAAGACATTATAATAAAACCTATTCTAAGGGTGGTGATGCACCAATATTCACTTATTCTCTCTTAACTGATCTTTAAACACACTTTATGAATCTAATGAAATAAAAATAACTAAAGATTCTTCTTAAAACAATCTTAAACATGATTATTTCATGTGTAAGGTCTAAAAATTGAAGGAAATATAAGGAAGTCATGCTTGTTACACTACCAATCAACTCATTCTTTAATACAACTACCACATCTCAACACTTCACATGACTTATATAGGATGCTAATATAACACTAAATGAAAGAGAGGACCTAAAAGATAAGATGAAAACCATAATTTTATATCATTCAATAACCATAACACTCACTAATGTTGATAATAAGTCTCTAACCAATCTTTCCTTATTGATTCTCAAGGCTCAAGATAAAATTTAGTAGAGTTTTGTTATAACCAACCAAGGGATGAAAAGTAAGGCATCATGGCATGAATATATAAAGTTTTGTACAAGAGAGAGGAAGTAATATTGGAATATAAGTGGTATGAAGTGTCCATAATGGTCATGTAGTAGTTATAACAATCCTCCACACTTCTCTAAACATTGCTTGGGTTCACTACTACCTTGATTAAGCACCTTAAAGCATCAAAGTCTATTTTTAGCAAGGGGTTTCCCATGAAAATACCATGAATTTTTTTTTATTAAATTACATATCCTTTCATCAATTAATAATCACTGAAATATGTCCAATTAGGCCTTATCCATAAGGCATTGAGTAGCTTCCCTTTGACTATATATTGGCCATGTTCAATAAACTACCAAAATAATTCATAATGTCCATGGTCATGGAGTTTTATAACTTAAAGTAGAATTTATATAAGTTTTATGATGTGACATTAACTTCAATATGGCCTTATACACCCATTAGCTTCTCCATTTGTTGGCTAAACATGCCTTATGGATTGGTAACATAGTCTCTTATTCATTCACTATTTAGATGACTATAAGAGTTAAACCAGACCTTCAATATATCTTAATAGGATTTATTTACACTTAAAACAATATTATACATAAATACTTGGGCCATTTAAATATCCTAAACATTCAATTTTACCTTTCTTCTATGATTAGACCATCTTCACTAACTCTTAGAGACTGATTGATTGGTGGAGGTTTGAAAATGCATTTACATGTAATGTTTTAGAAATATCATGGTTTTAGAGTATGAAATAATTATCAAACCACACAATATAAGTATTTTAAAATTATGAATAGGTCCTTCACTTCATTTCCTACTTAAAACCTTGAAAACTTGTAGTTTTTAGAGGGGTTCATATATTATCCTTATAAACGAGTACCATAGTAACAAACTTATCTAAGTGGAATACATGACCCAAGTGTTTTTTAGTGTTTTAAATTCGTTTAGTTTAATTTTATCTTAAATATTTATAATCAGGTCCTTATTAAGGTTTTATAGAGTATTAAGAGGGTTATGGGTTCTTAATAATGGTTTATAGAGGTTAGTACCTAAACCTCAGAAATCATTTCACTAATCTCTTGTAGACACATCCCCAACCTCTCTTAAAGTGATTAGCCTCACATTCATTAGCTCTATATAGTTTTGATATTGCAAAAATCCTTCTTGTGTGAGATGTATGAATTATGGGTAATCTTGAGGTGTCTATAGTACAAAATGACCATCTGTGTATCTCCCATACAAGCAAAAATAACATCACACATCTAAAATAGCATGATGATCATCTTCATGAAGATTTGAGGTGTCTATTATAATGTTATATTACACCATTGGAGAGGGTTTTTTATGTTCCCTCTAACTAAGTCACATAATGGGAACAATCGTAGGCTATGAGAATCCTATGGTGAGGTTGAACCTATAGAGAAAGCTGACTTCCTCTTGATGGATCACCTAAACTAATAATTCTACTCGGAAAAGGTTTAGAGAGAGAGAGAGAGTAAATGGTAACTAAGAAAGATAAAATGTGATGCAAAAAATTAAATGGGAATTCACATAATCTTTAACACACACTAATTTAAGACAAGAAAATCCTTACTCACACAATCTCACAGACTAGCTAATTTGCATAAGTATTTCATAAACTAGGCTCACCAAGTAATGAATGAAAACAAAGAGGAACTATGAGATTCACACCAGACATCCATTAATGGTAAAAGATAATGATTTCAAACGTAAAAATAGCTTTTAAATACCTTAAAATAAGCAAGATAGAATAACAATTGATATGAAAGAATCTCCTTCACAAAGCCATCATGGACAAACTTACTAAAAATTAGGTAAAGGTAAGAGACAGGTAGAAATTGATCTTATTATTTCAAGATGTGTTTACTAAAAAATTTTCATAGGTTTTCGCCTTATTAAATTAAACCCTCTTTCTCTTCAAAAATTAGAGAGCCCTTGTGAGAGTCAAAAATTTGAGAGAACTACAATGGGGGAGAAAATAGGAGATATATGAGAAAAGGGGAAGAGAGAGGAGAAACGCACAATCAAGATCAATAAATGACCTTCTAATACCCTTCAATGAATTCTCAACCACATTTTGATCAAACCAAGACTAGTCTTCCACTGATAAATTAACCTTCATTTGTCCCAATAGACTCTGAAACCTATCATTGGCTAAGAAATACACTAGAAGAAAAGAATTTATTTTAAATAGGATGAGTCATTATCCTTTGAAGGAGGAAATATCTTTAATGTTCTAAAAAGAATTGAATGCTCAACTTGAAATATTTAACCACCAAATGTTTCTCTTTAAAATATACACCACTTTCCACTTAGTCTTCATTATAAGGACAAAACCTTCATATCCATGGATCTAACAGAGCCATGACTATATCTTATTTTAGAAATTATAGGTACCTATTTTTCAAGGATATTTAAATCTATAAATATTAGATACTCCTCCATAATCCATTTATATCTACCCCTACTCCACAACCTAAATCTAGGTCTACTATAAATGAAAACCAGTCCCATTTATTATTTTTCCTATAGCCATAACCTCAATTAATATCCCATCAAGCTGCTTGATTTTTTTTATAGCTATTAGCCCACTTTTGATCCCTATTAGGCTTAAATAGACATATTATGTTCCTCATAAAATGGGGATCATAAGTCCTAAATATTCAAATTAAAATTCAAAATAGAGATTTAATGGTGGTCTTATAAAATATTTTTAATGGCTCAACTTGGATCATATTTCAATCTTGGCTCTTATGCATTTACCTTTCTAGGTCTGCAAGATCCCTTAAACTAACATGTATACCTATGTGGCATTATTTTCCATGATTTTTATCATATTTGATAATATGAGCATCACAAACTTGAACACATGTCACCATCTTGTCCCTCTTATAACTTGATTGAATATTTTCTATAAATTTTTGAATCATGCTTAATAAATTGTGACATTTGATAACACTACATTCACTCTCAAGATCCTACTACCAACCTTCATTTGGTTACCACTTTTACACCACATGATGGCCATTTGTGTGATCTATATTTCTTGACTTCTTAACCTTATACACACTATAGATCTACTTTACATGGTTGAATGCATGCCATCATTCATTGGTTTTCTTTATCAAACATGCACCTTTGATCCTTTAATTCACCATGATCATTCCACTTTTTATCCCCACATTCAATCTATGTATCCTCTAACTTGTTAACCTTTATGTTCATCTTTTATCTTGATTTTTAAAATTTAAATTGCATTCCTAATCTTGATGGTCCCACTTACTCAATATATTATCCACATCTCATTGATATATGATCCAATCAAGTGAGATTTTGACACTTGGTAACACTATGTTCATTATCAGGATCTTGTTACCATTCAAATTTGTACCATTTAGAAGAGGGTTCTTCATGCCCTTTCCAACTTGAAAAAAAGCATGGGAATAACCCTATGTTTTGGGTCACCTATGGTGGAGTTGAACCTTTGAAGAAGGTCAACTTCCTATTGAGGTTCACCTAAACTAATTCAAGAGCAATTATTTTTAGGGAAAATGGTTATAAAGGGAATCAAGGATCCTAAGAAGGTTAAAAGGGTGATGCACCAAAGTTAAATGGACACTCATATAAGCTTAAACACACACTATATTATCAAATGAAAAATATGGCTTAATCAATCTCATAATATCATTAGTTATGTAAATGTTTCATGGAATAAATTTCAAATAGAACACTAATTTATACCTTAAAAATTAACTTAAAACCACCTTTAAATAGTCAAGCAGAAGGACAGTAAACTAGGAAGAATATCCTTAAAAAAATCACCATACATAAGCATGTTAAGCACTAATTAAAGATAAGAGATAGGCAAAGAGTTTATCCTATTACTTAAAATGGTAGTTCTTACAATATTTTTATAGGGTTTAACCTTATCAAAAAATCTCAGTTTTACAAGAGTCTCAATGAGTATCCTTATCCCAAAAAAATTGATAAATTATAAGAGCTGAGAACCCCTTCAATGGGAATGAGACTAGGATATATAAGAGAAGAGAGAGAGAAATAAATTATGTGCTAACATAATATCAAAAAAATAAGGCTTTGTCCTAGGTTATTAAATGAACCATAGATGTCACTTTTTGCTCCTTGGCCAATGGAAACCTTGCTACCTTTTTCATTAATCAGGACACTACCTATTGTTTTTTGAGTGAGAAGATCCCTAAAAGGTTTTGATGATGCATTAATTGATATTATTTTTAGTTCCCAATACTATAACCTTCCTTTTATCCTTCATTCCATCTCTCACTTGAAGATAAAGTCTCATACTCATGGATTTGACTGGATCATGGCTTTGTGCCTTTTAGGTGGATGCATATTGAGACTATGGCCATGATGATAGATGAATATCCTTTTCATTAATCATATCTCTAATTTATCTTCATGTTTGGATCATATGTCCATCTATATGTGGAAAACCAATCTAAGGTTATTGGTTTGCCTATAGTTTCCATATCAGTATAGACCTATACACTATATGACACTTTTTTATAGTATAATAGGTCTAAATATACCCATCCTTTCTTTTCAAGAAGCAAAATCCCATATATGAATAAAATGATCCTTATTAAAATTTCAAACATTATTGTATAAAAAACCCGACATAAGAAAAAATATGAACCAGAGGTCCATATTTAACCTTAATGATGATCCATATGTGTTCCTTATATCTTACTACATCATATTAACCATTCCATGGAATTTAAATGAGAATTAATGGCATCAAAATAATTATAAAAAACATTTTTTCCACTTGTAAAAAAATTCTTCTAAACCTTTGTCTAAAACCCTAGGTTTGCCTTTGCTCTAATTGGTTGTCAAAATTTGACTCAACCCATTCATACATTAACTAATCTCACACCATTGATCCTCATCAATATGAATACCTAATGATAATTGATATTGTACCAATCAAATACACTATTGAAACTTATCATTCATGTATTTTATTTTGATATTATTTGACCCATTTAATATCTACCTATCATTATATTTGAATGCTTGATTGAAAGCCAACAATTGATCTACTGAGACCCACTATTTGAAAGCCAATGGTTAGTTCATGATCTTAAAATTAACATCCTTCATCTCATCAAAATACATTTATGTGACCATAATTGATATTAATTTGATCATAATAATTAATCTAAAATATATTTCCTTTGATTTATCTAAAACTTGATCTCTGTGTGACTATCATTATGCATTTGACCAACTCTATAGGCTTAGATCTTGAAGTGCAAAAGTCATGGAGGTACCAAATTTTTAGGAGATGTTCTTAAGGACAAAAGTAAAAAACCCATTTTATCTAATATTATTGAGATCCTTATACGTGAATATATTAAATGCATAGGTTGACTGGTCCACTTGATCTTGTATGATGTCCTAGCTCAAAATTAGCTATGGAAACTTAGCAAATTCTACATTAGGAGCCAACTTTGAACATGCATAACTTATGATAATCTTTAGTGGATGACATAAAACTTGGTGCATATATTCTTGGGACTAAAATTAAAAAACCCATGTGACTGTTCTCTCTTATCACCCTCACACGTGTGAGATATAACATTGGAAAACTACCTGCTCAAAATTTCTACCACTAGCCCCAAAATGTTTATATGAACATAATGAAGAAATATATGAAAAACATGCACTTTCATACTCATTTCAAGCACTCTTGACATTAAAAATGGTCCAAAAAACTTTTCCATCTATTAATCCATTAGTAATCTAATCCATATGGGTATAATCTTGGTATGTGTGCCAAAAATGGCTAACATCTTTAGTGACTCATAGGGAGGAATTCCCACCATGCTTTAAGAACCCATACCATTTGAATTATCTAGTATATTGGGCATGGAGTCACTAGCCTCTTTATTTGAAGTGAGCCTCTCTTGAAGTAACAATGACTAGAAGAAATAAAACAAAAAAAAAATGTCCATGGCACTTTGCAAAAAGAAACAATAAAAATAAAAAGAGATGTGGACAAGGTACTTAGAGGAAAGCATAAAGATATTATAACATGTAAAATATGTTATAATGGATGTAATAAGAGGGATTTAAATTAATTCCATTGATTGGGATGGTAAATACCTCTCCATCTAGTTGGTTAAGTTGAAAAACATTATGTTCCTTGCATCCATGAATCAAATACGGACCACTCCATAAGTTGTCAAACTTGCTATGGTTGCCTGATTTGGCCCTATTTGAGTCCCATTTGAGGACTAGGTCCCCTTATTTTAAATCCCTTACTATATATTTATTTTCAAAATATTTCTTGACTTGAGATTTATGTGACTCTAGTGTTTTTATATCAAGGTCCCTACTTTCTTCTAGCTCCATGAGATGTATCATCCTCAAATTCATGGGCTCATCCTCCATAAACTCAAGCTAGTGAGTTATCTTCAATGTAGTAAATTCAAGATAGATGAGAAACTTGGCCTCCCTTCCATTTACTAGGACTTATTAATAATTTCAAATGTCCTCTTTGGGAGTCACCCTATTAGCCCATAAGGATATTCTTAGCTTAATATGCCATTCTCTCTAATTATTTTGCATGGTCCTCTTGATGATCATAATTGAGTTCTTGTTCATGGAATTTGTTAACCCATTTCCTTGATGATATTAGTTGTGAGAGGTGATAAATTAGATGCCAAATTTGAGATCCCACTCACTTTTCTTCATACCAAGGAATTCCAATACATTATGTGAAATTATGGTGGCTGGGACACCAAATTTGGTCACAAGGTTGTCATAGAAGTCTAGAACTATACCTTCACTAGATTCCTTTAAAGCAATGGATTCCACCCACTTGGTGAAGTAGTTAGTTGTATTGATCACCCATTTATGCCTTATACTGGATGGAGGGTTAATCATTCTTATGTAGTCTAGACCCTGTATACAATTAAAAAATGCATCATGTCTATAAATCAATCATACAACATAGAAGATAGAGCATACCTACACTTATAATTAGGAATACATTTGATAAGTGGGAACACAACCAATATGAGGATATTTTATACCTAATCATGGGATCACTTATCATAATACACCATGCTAAAAAGGGTTCTAGAGCCTACAGTCTAACACAATCATGCAACAACCCTAAAAGAGTTCTAGTTTTAATGTTTACTCGATATCTAATGAAATATAAAGTAAACCTAATCTATTTCACACCAAATCTTGTGGTACAAAGTAGGGGTTAGAAATAAACCAAACTAAACTAAACATGCATAGAATATATTTACTCATGTTAATGTATATGAAATGATAATGCAAGGGAGAGAAGCACAACTAAATTATCTATCTACTCTTAAAAAGAAGAAATAAAGATAGGAGTACTTACCTTTGAAGATGAGCCTCTAGAGTCTCAATCTCTCCCTTGCCAAAGGTGCTTCACATGAGATTATTATGGTATGTAAGGATAACAAAGATGAATTAAATCTATGCTACAGAACATATCTATGCATTCGAAATACTTCTCCATAAGACAAGATCCATATCTCCAAATAAAGTATGGAACCCTAAGCTTTATCCTCAAGTAGAATGGTCAATAAGTATATGTTCATTCACACTTATTCTTATTTTCTTATATATTCTCAAATGGTTATAAATGAAATTTTATACATAGGAAGATCTTACCCTAAATCCTTTTGAATATGTTATTTGTATAGGATCTACCCAATTGACCTTGTATGTTTTTAGGAGATAAATCACTAGGTATTGAGCTAGGTTAAACAAAGGGTTAACAAAACTCCAAGTGAAAAATATCCTTAAATAGTATCTGTTCAATCCACTTGAACCTATAAAATAAACTAATGAAGGGAGGTCAAGTCTAGATCAAAGAGGATAAAACATGACAAATTACTGGAATGGGTACAACTAAGAAGAATAATCTTATGGTAAATCATTTTAGGAGACAAGTGTGTATATGGAAAGTGCAAAAAGGGAAAATAATATTATGAAGCACCAATGGTCTTGCCACCTCTTTCCTAATGTAACCCTTAAGGTATGAACTCAAAGATATTGAGACTTGATGGGTTATTAAAATATACAAAGTATCAGTAATCGATAAAAGTTAAAAATATTATGTGTATACATATGCGCCACTCAATGCTCATCATGTGTCATGTAAGTACAATGTGTGATGGTGTTTCAAGAAATATAGCATTATAACACATAATGATAATGCTAAGAAAAAAGTATTACTTAGGAAATAAGATAAATGAAAGGATATAATTGAAAAACATATACATTTACTTACCTTATTACCATAGCTAAAGAAGTAGACTACAAGAAAAGAGTGAAGTTGTCCATTGTGAAGAACACTATGCAAACCTATAAAAGTTAGTGCAAAAAATAGCCAAAAATAAAAAAATGGAATATAGTCATATGATAGTGAAAAATATTCTCTACATCATCATGAATCCAATGCATTTTATAGTTTGAAAAATGGATGAGTAAAAACAAAGATATAAGCAAAATAACGAATCTACCTAAAAATAATTGGAGAATTTTCAATTTTGAAAAGTGGTTTTAAATAGGGTGAAATGAAAGTCATTTCATTATTTTGACTTGGGAAAAAAATAAAAAGAGATCTGGAGATCAAATGATCTAGGATGGCAAGGGGATGACAATCTAGATGAGGGGGAAATCTAGGAGTGGTAGCAAGTGCACTATAGGTATGCAACTATGAATCTTAAGCCAACTTTTAATTAATTTAATGAAATCACTATATAAGAAAAATATGAATTTGAGATAGTGTTAAATGATATAATAGATAGATAAAAATACAATAGGATCACATGTCCAATCAAAATGTAAATGTAAAGGCACCACTCATGTGCTTATAAGTATTAGCAGATATGCCCACCCACATTATCCAAGACATCAAATAAATCTCTATGAAGCTGGATAAGAACTAATACTAATATCTCGTCAATCTTTAATAAAAATTAGGAAAATATTTCTCTTCTAATGTCCTCAAATAAAAAATTAGGAATACTCACTAGATCATGCTAAGGAGGGAAATTAAGAAATATCTACTCAAGATAATGCAAGGGAGAGAGCTCTATAGGAGATGTAGGAATAACTAGTGGAGAAGGATCCATAGGTGTCGACTCAAAAGTGGAGAAGGATCCATAGGTGAGGGAAGGTCCACAGGTGAAAGAGTCATGGGTGGAGGAACATAAGGTGATAAATGGACCATAGGAAGGGATGGAACCATTGGATGTGGAGCCATGAGAGAAGAAGGAGAAGCCTTATTATGGGGATGACCTATGGGAGGAACAAAATAAGGTCCATAAATAGCTATAAGGTGATCCTTAAGGTGTTTTTAAAGGATGCATCAATGATCAGTGTGATGGGTGCCATGTTGGTGACACAAACAATACACCTCACCATTATTAGGTATATATTCAAATACAACCTATGGGGAAGGCATGGCTTTTTCTAAAGAAGAAGAGGAAGGATGAAAAGTATCAATATGCTATCAAAAATTGTGACAATGGGTAGAATTATGATTATCTATCTGATTGAAGTAATATATATGCTTCTAAGTGATCTTAAGAGAAGCACTCACATAAGGAGGTATAAAAAGAGTGGAAGAAGCTAGAGAAAAATCATCAACTAATTTTGTTGGGTAACAAAGACATATCAGGCAAGGGAAGAAAACCATCACCAAGGGAAGGTGGTGATGGAAGAGGAATGCAACTAGGCTCAATGCAAGGAGCAATGAGATGAAAAGTAGGGGGAGGCTCAGCAATAGTAGGAGTGGGAACAAGCTCAAATATACAAGGAGCAAGAATGGGCTCAACTATACTGGGAGTGGAAATCAGATTTGATAAGGGATCTACTGAGGGAGGCATGGGATCTATATAATGTCTAAATAGGATTGTATTAATATTAGGAGTAAACCAACTATGGTGATTAGGGTACCTAGAAAAATGGTAAGGCTCAGTCATAACACAATCCATTAGCATCCTCTTATGAGGCTCCTCAAAAATTGGAGGTGCTGGTGCCATCTCAACCCTATGATAAAGAGTAAAAATACTAAAATTAGTAATTATAAATGAAGATAGGAAGATGCATGAAAAGACTCAAGTAAAGAAGAATGGTAATGAATAGTGTTAGCATCATAGGCCTATATAATATCACCTAAGAATGGATAATCTAGGGAATAACCATTATCATAATCTAGGGTGTGAAGATCAATGACACAAGGATAGATGACCTTGTCATTTGAGGAAGTGTGGTGAATAGAATGTTGAGTCTTGGTTAAGACTATGGGAATATCATCATAAGCAAGCTTGTGTGTATGAGCTTGTAAAGGAGGAAGCTATGAGATGAGTTTAGACAAGAGATAATTTTTTTTAATATTTACATTAATCTAATTTGGATCATCATCATCATCATCATCATCATCATCATCATCCTAATATAAGAAGTCAGGAGGAATGTTCCTAATGAGTTCAAGATGCCTATTGTAACCTCCAGTTGAATTTATATGAAAATTAAAACATTGAGACTCATGGAATGGAACGATAGGAAAAGGTTCAAGAGTAGGAATATTAAATACCCCATGGTCTTAGAATTATTCAAAATTCAAAGGGTTAGTGTCATTTTGTATCTTAAAAATGGCTCCATTATAGGGAAATTTAATGCATTGGCATGTAGAAGAAGTAACATCTCTCATACAATGATTCCACGACCTACCAAGAAAGATGTTATTAGAAAGGGGATAATAAAATATCATCAACTTCATGATAATGGTGATAGGTGGGATGGTCATGGGAAGCCACACACAACCTAAAGGAGGTATTTTCCTTCTATCATATCCTTGGAAAGTGTTGTGTGTAGACTTGAGATTGCTTTTTGAATATCTAGGGGTCTTAATGAAGTCAAGAGAGGTAATAAAAGTGGTAAAACCCTTGTCAATCAATGCATGCTTAGCTTGGATATCACATATTTTGAATAGTAATGAATAAGGGATGATCATCTACATGAAGTAGAATCTTTTCAAGAATCATAGAAGCTATAGGAAATTTTAAGGAAAAAGAAGTGTCCATAGTTTCATCAATGTTGATAGACATCTCTTCACATTGTTGTAATATACTATGCTCAGATATAGATAAGGTTGCTTCCTATCCTACCAAGGGATGATGATGGAAATTCATCTTGAATAATAGTTTAATAAGATAGTTTCTATTGTGGAGAAGTCCTCATAAGCTTAAGGAATGGAATCTTAGATGGGAGAATAATGAGGTGTGCAATGGGATCCCACTCATCATAACCCATAATAAGGTTTTTATTTATAGGTTCATAATGTTTAAGAATGTCCTTAGAATGAGGAGCTAAAGTACATTGTAATTTATGTTGGTAATAACTAAAAGTCTTAGAACAAGGTTATAAATCATGTTATGATGATGAAGTTTGTTCAAGTTGATTTTGAGAATTAGTAGAAGTTTTAGTGGAAATTTGAGTATAATTAGTGTTAAAAGATGAAGGAATGGTGGTATAAATAGAAAATGTAGTGTTATCCAAGGAAGAATTGGAAATTGGATCATCAAAATTAATTAGGTCATCTTTCCCCAAGTCATTTAAATGAGTTGGAGAAGAATCTTGGATTTATGTTCTAAATGAAGGAGTGTAGATAGGTTGGGAATAAATAAAATCAACCACAATTCACATATTATTCATGTTAAATATTGTCACTTGGATTTTCACCATTTGATGAGATGTCTCAACTCTCCTCATCCAAGTGGCACAATTGAAACACCTCTAGACTTTTGGATAGCCTAAAGATGAGGTAAATCTCTAGATAGGGCTAGCTCCCTTGATGTACCACTTTAGATCACTACTATACCTAAACTTTCCATGGGGGAAGGGAAAGAGAAAAAATTAAAACAAACTATCCTTAGAGAGATGATACATAAAATAAGTTGATGACTCCAAACCAGTTGCATGTTACACGTGAAACCACGAGACTAACCAAACATACACTTCTCCAATCTATAACTTCTCAAATCAATATTAAACTATGAGTCTATGGATGAATTTTCAGGAAAGGAGTACTATAAAAGAGGCCTTTAATGAAACTAGTGAATATACTAACTCACTCAACCTTGAAACTTCATATAAAACTTCACGTGCCTTGTAAGAAGAAGCTTTCCAAATGCAAATAGGATGAAAGAATGAGACAACATGGTAAGGAAATCATAGTTATCACTAATCAAGATCAATAATCCAAGTAAAAAAAACTATAAATAGTCATTAATAGTTAAAATTTAGTAGTATTTTTGATCAAATGTTATGTAAATGAGCAAGGTTCCACCATACTCACGTGGAACATGAGTTACAATGGCTAAAATGGCTAGTTCTTATAGAACTTATGAGAGAGAGGAGAAGAGAGAATTAAAAGGATCATAAGTACACTTTTAAAGATGATAAAATGAGTTAATTTTGAATTAAAATAGGATATAATACATACCATTCAAGGTTAAAAGAGACAAGTGGCCATACAAGGCATGAAACTCATGAAAAGTGGCATGAAAGTTGTCATTCTAGATCTAAAAATTACCTTCATGATTTAGACCTATTTAAACGTCCCAAAGCTAATTATGGAAAGTTATGTTGATTTTAATTAATTTTAAGGATTTCATACATGCCTCTCCATGCATTTTTTTTATTCCTAGTCATCTAGAACCTTCCCAAAATGAGCTATCATCATATATAGTCTAAATAACTCTTCTTTCATGCACCCTACACACTTGGACTCAAAATTGGAATTAATTTTCCATTAAAATACATTGGAGGGGGTAAATTACATGTTTCAAGAACATTAATGTCCTTATATACATTAGGTACACCTTAAAATTAGCACACTTGAAGTTGTACATCCCTCTCACTAGCTTGGTCACTATGCTAGTTTTGACTGGTTGAGATGAAGTAGCTAGTTGAGACACTTAGGATTTTTTTCAAGGAATTAAATTCACATGGGGAGATATCATATTTCACTATATTCCCTTCCATGTGATTTCCATCTCTTGGAACCTTTTGGAACCTACACAACACACAAAATAGTCAAAAGTACCCTATATGTACCCTATCTATACAATTCCATATAGTACAAAAGCATGGGGTGTATCTTGAGGGAGTATCATAGAATTTTATATAAATTTAATTATCAAAATATGTCACTATAGTATATATCCAGCTCTATTTCTCTAATTGGGTCACTAGCAAGGGTTTACAAGGGTTTTATCCTATTTTGACCTCTTAGGCTTTATTCAAAAAATTACATTCAACCTGAAATAAAATTCCATGAGAAGGTTTTTAAGTACCCCCAATAACACCTCTAAATGTATTTATCCACCATGAAAATTTTCGGGAAATATGTGAGCACTTTAACTTGGTCTATTAAGTTATTTCCTCCAATTTACATAGGCCTATGTTGGTTTTGACCTCAAAATGAAGTTTATCATGATTCCTCTATAGATTGAGATATTTAACATACTTGGTATGACCATATAATCATGATATAATAGGCTAGGAATCATATTTCATGCTATAAGTGTAGATGACCTCTCATTTAAAACCTAAGCTTAGTCATGCCTAGAAGCTCTACCTACAAGTTTGAGGGTCTAGACCTTCAATATGGTATCCCTCATTCAGTGGGTTATTTATAATATTGGTTTTTATTTTCCTCATAATTACACACATAAAAATATTCAAATATATCACATGTCATCTTTTCATCACCCTTCTCCAAAATCACTAGTTTTTGTATAAAGGAAGTACCATGTGTCTGAAACAAAATACATGGTAATTCCCCTATTAAATTAGACAATTTGGATGTTTTATATTGTTATATAAGTATTAAGTATTTTATCTACCAAATTTTATCCTCTTTCCAATTCATTTGACCCCTCAATTCCCCTAAAACCTAAAATAGACTTGGAAAATGTAGACTGTATTTATGACTATCATAGACTAACTATGTATTTCCTTTAGAAAGGGTTTTTTATACTATTATTATTTAATTTTAGAACCCTATGATGTTTTATTAAATTTACAACCTATTCCAATAATTTTATCCTTGTAACCCTTGATAAAACCCCTCTAATTTGTACCCTATCTCACTATGTGAAAGTGTTTGACTATGTTCTGCCTTTGAAGGGTACCTATAAGTGCATGATTGTGTGTTTTAATCTAAAATAAATTATTAAAGATACTTATTTAATCTTGAATTATCATCTGACATTGATTTATATCCGTTTGTCACTTTTTTTGAGCTATATACACTTCAAGAAGCTCAATCCTTCTACTCTATATCCCTCACAAATCAACTAAAGTTGACTATGGTGGGATCCTGTAGGTGTAAATTTTAATATATTTGGAACATAGGTGTAAATTTTAATATATTATAAATAGTTTTAATAATCACACCAAGCCATATATAAACCATTATGCTCATGTTCATACCTTTTAATCACCTTGATCAGGTTTGTTATCACATTAGTTAATTGTAGGTATATGTTTCAAGGTTTGAAATACTAGTAGGTACTTGTTAAATATTATAACATCACCAATACACTCTTATTTATGATATTTATATCATGTATGTCACTTTAAACATTATTCCAAGTTGATACTCTAATACTTAGGTCCACTTCATGAATGTGGTAAAAGCTAAAGCTTGTTGTAGGTCAACCTCTTGCACAAAAAGAAACCTGTAGGTGACCATGAGGCCCAAAACATAGTATTCCAACCTATTTATATGATTATTAGATAATAAAATCTCTTTTAAAATACCTATGACCTTATAAACATAGTGTCATGTCTTAGTCTTATAACCTTGTCGTGAAGAGTATAATCTTAGTTTAAAACCTATAGATTTCACTAATGAGCTTCAATGAATAAATGTCATGTCAAAGCCTCTTTAGAACTATCATCATTAATTAATATACCATCCATATATTTTAAATTTATTTTATTATATGAAGGATATAAATTTGGGTTATTAATATGCATCAAGAGCTTTTGTAACCTTGTTATACAACCTTGGTAAAAGGCTCATGTTCTATGTTTTTTTTTCATTTTAGGGAAAATGTCCCTAAATCTAGTCATTACCTCCTCCAAAATTATTTACACCTTCACACTTACTTTTGAAACCTAAAAAAAGTTTTATTTAATAAACCAACATGTTAATAATTTAATAATTATCCCCTCACTTGGTTCCATGGATCAAAACAAACTTCTCAGCTCTCTGACAAGGATCACCTATATGTGGCCTTTTCTTGTACAAGTAGCAAGTGTGATATTTTAGACAATGTGAAAGATTTGTATGATTAAATTTATATTAAAAATTATAAAAAGTTTAAAATAAACCTCCATCATTAATAAAAACCTTACTTAGCTATGACACCTCTTTTTCAATATTATTACCTTCCATGAGGGCGTCTATAGGTGCATTCGGAGATACTTGTAGGTAATGAGCGAAAAGGTTCATATGTTCAAGGAGATTGGATTCATAGTGAATTTATATCCATTAAATGGTGTTTATATGAAACATAAATATTCTTCCAAGCGTAATATAAAATTCACATATCATTTTCAACAATGAGCCCTTTTGAAGGCACCTAACTCACTAGTATGATAGTTATATAGCAGACTTGTTGTATGGTGACTTATGACTAAAAATTCATTGATAATGTTGATTTCAAGGATAATATTGAAGGTGAGGTGTTTAATAATACATATAAAAGATGGTAATAAACCCATCCCTGCCCTCTAAAACCATTACCAAATCATAAAGGTTTTACAAATATTGGAAACTTGCCAACATCATATAATGGTACCTTTTCATCTAGACAACTTAAAACACTAAAAAAATAATGGGGATCATTTTAGGAGGGATTAAAAATCATATGTAAACAACATCAATAGGTGAATTGTATGTATTTAATCAAACCACGGCAAAACCTATATGGTGCACATATTAGTAGGCAAACTAGATAATCTAACTTCTTAGGAATGGTTCGTAAAGTAAAAGACACCATAACTCTACAACCAACCATAAAATGGAATATTAATAAGTGTATAATAAATACCCAATATAATTTTTAATAAAATCGCTCATGCTAACCATATAAAGTATAAACTTGAAGACTACTTTTGCTTGCCAAGCCTTGTAGAAGGAGAGATAAGTAGTTTTCTTCATTTTCTTGAGATTCTGATCAAAATGATCACTAAGACAAGTATGTCAAAGAACAAGGGACACTCTTGAAATGTAACCAACTATATAAGTCCATAAAACTGAATAAAAAACCTCTTTTTTAAAGAAAAATACCATTTTTCTAAGGAACCTACCACTTTTCAATTAGTTTCAGTTACTTAAGACATAAGAGGACACATGGGGTGTGATATCATCCCTTGAAACCTTTGAATTTACCTAAAAGGATATACAAGTCATTAAATTATCTATTTTAACCCCTAAAATACTCAAAAGGGTATATTTACTAGTAAGACTAATGACCAATACTAGTACAACATTAAATTACATCAATTAACATATAATACACCATATTACATAATACTAAATACCTTATAAACCTATAAAGATCAAGTTTTTACCTATATTTGTCCTAATTTGACATATAGGGTTAAATTTCATCAAAAAATTGGTGACTCATAGGGGTATTATGCTTGTTATACTAATTACACTTCCTTTGATGAGAAGGTCATCCCTACTTGTGTCATTTATCCTCACACCTTGGTTTACACAAGTTGGTCAGGTATATCTAGCCTATTACATTCTATATCAACCCTATAATGACCTGTATTAGCTACAACATGAACTTTATCAGCCCATTCATGAAGTGTATCAGCCCATTCGTGAAGTGTATTATCCCTACAATTAACTTTATCCATATCTTGCTCCTAGTCAACCTAGTCACTTCTCTAATCAGTTCATTTCCACTTTCATGCAGAATATTTTGGGATATGAGAGGTACATGTTATATATTTATACTCTAATGGGATTTGGTTGAGATATTCCTATTCATATTATTCATAAGGTGAGATATTCATTAGATCTAGTCAAAATAGAGTGGGCACCTATTGAGAGCGCCAATTTGCAAAGGCTCACAAGTGAGATGCTAGATTTGAGTGGCTTGGTTTCTTCCTTAGAGTATAAGCTAAGAATTCATGAAAGGTAGCCTCCAAAAACATATCAGCCTTTATATCTAATTCCCTAAGTTTTCTATCATTCCTACTCAACTCTTACTCATGAATGCAATCAATCTTATCAAAGTCATTCTTTTCCCAATAAGTTGGAAGAGAGAGTTGAAAAGAGTAACCTTATTTTTGAAGCTAATCTTGATAAGTAGATTGGGTTGGATAATATGAATATTAAATATTCAATTTAACTATAATAATAAGTATAATCTAAGCCCTCATTTCTCTCTCTAATTACATCCCCACCTTAAGAAGTGACCTCTAGATATGAGATTCCAAGTTCGAGACAAGGTGGAGAATCCAAACCAAAGGAGATTCAAAGTTTTTGAATACTTAATCCACTCCTAAAATTTCATAAAAACATAAAAAATATACTCCTAATCATAAAAACCTAAGGTGGAATAAGATATTGGATTCATGGGAAAAGAAAGAGGATAAAAGCCTTGATAAGGAGTGTGAAGTTCAGGAAGATCTTGAGCCTATATAAGTCCCTCCCACCCTTCCTCAAGAAACATATTATGTTCCATGTCATCCATATTTTAGTCCTCAAGATACCTCTTATCACTTGTATTTTCATAATTTTAGGATATATCTTATCTCTCCTCATCCAAGTGGCACAACTAAAACATCTCTAGACTTGTGGGTAGCCTAAAGATGAGGTGAATCTCTAGATAGGGATAGCTCCCTTGATGTACCACTTTGGATCATTAACAAAAACAAAATTTTGGTGGAAAGGGAGAGATAAAAAATTAACTCAAACTATCCTAAGGGAGGTGATACACCAAATAATTGGATGACTTTAAACCAGCTACAGTTACATAGAAACCAAGAGACTAATCAAACATACACTTCTCCAATCTGCATCTGCTCACATCAATATTACATTATGAGGTTATGGATGAATGTTTAAGATAATAAGAATATAAGAGATTAATTTAATGTAAATATTTAATATAATAACTCAATCAACCTTGACACTTCCTATAATACTTCACATGCCTTGAAAGAAGAAGCTTTCCAACTACAAATAGGATGAAAGAATGAGATAACATGCTAAGGAAATCATAGTTATCACTAAAAAATATCAATAATACAACTAAAAAACACTATAAATAGTCACTAATAGGTAAAATTAAATATTATTATTGATCAAATGGTAGGCAGATGAATAGGGCTTCACCTTACTCAAGTGGAGCATGATTTATAATTACCAAAATGTCTAGTTCTTATAGAACTTAAGAGAGAGGAGAATAGAGAAGTCCAAATTTCATAAGTATAATTATAAATATATTAAAAGTATTTTATTGTGAATGATAATATTTTTTGGGATGAATCATGCAAGGTTAGAAGTAAAAATTGGCTCTCCAAGTCCTGAAACTCTTACAAAGTGTCATGAAAGTTCTCGTTATGGCTCAAAAAATTGCCTTCATGATTTAGACTTGTTTTAACATACTAAAAATAATTATGGATATTTATAATGATAGTAATGAGAGATAAATACTCTATAAATTCCTCTCTATCCATTATTTTTAGGCTTAGTCATCTTGAATCTCCCCAAAATGAGTTATCATCATCTACAGTGTAAGAAACTCTTCGTTCATGCACTTGCACACTTGGCCTCCAAAAAGGCATAATTTTTCCATGAAAATCCATGGGAGTGAGTGTATAACACTTTTAAATACCCTAAATTTCCTTATAGGCATAAATAAGACCTTAAAATTATCTCACTTAATGTTTTTCACCCTTCTCACTAGCTTGTCCAATATGCTAGTTTTGTATGGCTGAGATGAAGTAGTTGGTTATAGAACTTAGGATTTATTACAAGGTATAAAATTTACATGGGTAGTTATCTTAAGTCATAATCCTCCCTCTCACATGATTATAATCTCTTATAAAATCCTACAACCTACACAATACATAAAACTATCAAGAAAAGCCTATTTTACACCCCATCCATACAGTTCCATACAACTCAAAAGGATGGGACAGAGCTTGAAGGAGTCCTCTACAATTATCAAATACTTTCATGAGAAAAATATTTCATTAAGAATGATATTTTAGTAATCATAATATTTTAAATGGTAGAAGGATATTTTCCTCGATGTTGAGGAAATAAAGAGATAAAGAAGAGCATTTCAGGGGTATACTCTAATTTGGGTTGATATTCTAATGAGAAGAGAGTATTAAAATGTAAAGAGGTATTAGGAGGGGTCCCATAGTTTATTTTTCAAGTGGAAATATGAAAATTACTAAAATGTAATAAAGAATCCCTACTTTGTCTATGGGAGACCCTATGAGGATTGGTAAAATTCATCATGTTTGTTGACTATAACTCAATATTGTATTAAAGTAGAAATTCCATGATGAAGAGAAAGAAAGAGAGATTAGAAAGTAAGAAAATTAGAAATGATATAAATAGTATAAGGTATATTGGGTTGACCTAGAATAAAATCAAGGTCTATAAATAGTACAAGGTCAATTGGGTCAATCCAACATAGTGAGCAAAGACAAAAAAGAGAGAAAATAGGGTATACAAATAATATAGAGTTGATTAGGTCAATCCACTATAGTGACTAGAGGCTATAAAAAGTTATAGGGTTGATTGGGTTGATATAGTATAATATATACATAAAATTAAGAAGCCTATAATAGTTTATGAATTAAAACAAGATACTTTTAAAAAGAAATTTAGAAAAGTAAGAATTAAAGGGAAACAAATAATCAATTGGATCAACATTGGCCAATCTAATCGAAGCACACAACAAAAAACTTTACAACAATATTGGTTAATATAATTTTTAGGAATACAAGATACAATTGAACAAAGAGAAAGTAATCAACTTGGAAAGTAAATAGTTAACTAATTGGTCAACCTAATTATTTATAAAATTATTAGAATATGATTTTAAATGTGATGGGAAGTTGGTTGTAAGTAAGGAACTATAATGGCAATCTAAGGATGCTTAAATATTTTGGATTGAAAGGGATCTATAGTGGTAATCATATAGTCTTGGTATTTAGGCCTACCCCCTCACTTCACACACTATAATGATAAGGGTGTCAAGTTCTTAGCCAAAATAAACCATTAACCACGCTTATACTTGACTAGAATATCAAGTTCGCTTCCCCCTTAGTGATGAAATCCAAGTAGGTTGGCCTTGGATAGACAAATGTTAAAATTTTTATTTATATTTTTTTGATTTGGTCATGTGTGCATAAAATATAAAATAATAAAACTAAATGATAAATTTAAACCCACATAATTAATCTATGTGATCTAGAGGCTAGAAAAAGTTATAGGGTTGATTGGGTTGATCTAGTATAATATATACATAAAATTAAGAAGCCTATAATAGTTTATGAATTAAAACAAGATACTTTTTGAAAGAAATTTAGAAAATTAGGAATTTAAGGGAAACAAATAATCAATTGGATCAACATTGGCCAATCTAATCAAAGCACACAACATAAAACTTTACACCAATACTGGTTAATACAATCTTTAGGAATACAAAATATAATTGAACAAAGAGCAAGTAATAAACTTGGAAAGTAAATAGCTAACTAATTGGTCAACTTAATTGTTTATAAAATTATTAGAATATGATTTCAAATGCGATGGGAAGTTGGTTGTAAGGAACTATAATGTCAATCTAAGGATGCTTAAGTAGTTTGGACTGAAAGGGATCTATAGTGGTAATCATATAGTCTTCGTATTTAGGCCTACCCCCTCACTTCACACACTACAATTATAAGGGTGTCAATTTCTTAGCCAAAATAAACCATTAACCATACTTTATACTTGAGTAGAATATCAAGTTGGCTTCCCCCTTAGTGATGAAATCCAAGTAGGTTGGCCTTGGGTAGACAAATGTTAAAATGCTTGTTTATATTTTTTTGATTTGGTCATGTGTGCATAAAATAGAAAATAATAAAACTAAATGATAAATTTAAACCCACATAATTAAGCTATGTGATCTAGAGGATAGATAAAGTTATAAGGTTGATTAGGTTGATCTAGTATAATATATACTAAAAATTAATAAGCCTATAATAGTTTACAAATTAAAACAAGATACTTTTAGAAAGAAATTTAGAAAAGTAAGAATTGAAGGGAAACAAATAATCAATTGGATCAACATTGGCCAATCTAATCGAAGCACACAACATAAAACTTTACACTAGTACTGGTTAATACAATTTTTAGAAATATAAAATACAATTGAACAAAAATCAAGCAATCAACTTGGAAAGTAAACATCTAACTAATTGGTCAACCTAATTGTTTATAAAATTATTAGAATATTATTTTAAATGTGATGGGACGTTGGTTGTAAGGAACTATAATGGAAATCTAAGGATGCTTAAGTAGTTTGGATTGAGAGGGATCTATAGTGGTAATCATATAGTCTTGGTATTTAGGCCTACCCCCTCACTTCACACACTACAATGATAAGGGTGTCAAGTTCTTAGCCAAAATAAACCATTAACCACGCTTTATACTTGAGTAGAATATCAAGTTCACTTCCCCCTTAGTGATGAAATCCAAGTAGGTTGGCCTTGGGTAGACAAATGTTAAAATGCTTGTTTATATTTTTTTGATTTGGTCATGTGTGCATAAAATAGAAAATAATAAAACTAAATGATAAATTTAAACCCACATAATTAAGCTATGTGATCTAGAGGATAGATAAAGTTATAAGGTTGATTAGGTTGATCTAGTATAATATATACTAAAAATTAATAAGCCTATAATAGTTTACAAATTAAAACAAGATACTTTTAGAAAGAAATTTAGAAAAGTAAGAATTGAAGGGAAACAAATAATCAATTGGATCAACATTGGCCAATCTAATCGAAGCACACAACATAAAACTTTACACTAGTACTGGTTAATACAATTTTTAGAAATATAAAATACAATTGAACAAAAATCAAGCAATCAACTTGGAAAGTAAACATCTAACTAATTGGTCAACCTAATTGTTTATAAAATTATTAGAATATTATTTTAAATGTGATGGGAAGTTGGTTGTAAGGAACTATAATGGAAATCTAAGGATGCTTAAGTAGTTTGGATTGAGAGGGATCTATAGTGGTAATCATATAGTCTTGGTATTTAGGCCTATCCCCTCACTTCACACACTACAATGATAAGGGTGTCAAGTTCTTAGCCAAAATAAACCATTAACCACGCTTTATACTTGAGTAGAATATCAAGTTCACTTCCCCCTTAGTGATGAAATCCAAGTAGGTTGGCCTTGGGTAGACAAATGTCAAAATGCTTGTTTATATTTTTTTGATTTGGTCATGTGTGCATAAAATAGAAAATAATAAAACTAAATGATAAATTTAAACCCACATAATTAAGCTATGTGATCTAGAGGATAGATAAAGTTATAAGGTTGATTAGGTTGATCTAGTATAATATATACTAAAAATTAAGAAGCCTATAATAGTTTACAAACTAAAACAAGATACTTTTAGAAAAAAAATTAGAAAAGTAAGAATTGAAGGGAAACAAATAATCAATTGGATCAACATTGGCCAATCCAATCGAAGCACACAACATAAAACTTTACACTAGTACTAGTTAATACAATTTTTAGAAATATAAAATACAATTGAACAAAAATCAAGTAATCAACTTGGAAAGTAAACATCTAACTAATTGGTCAACCTAATTGTTTATAAAATTATTAGAATATGATTTTAAATGTGATGGGAAGTTGGTTGTAAGGAACTATAATGGAAATCTAAGGATGCTTAAGTAGTTTGGACTGAGAGGGATCTATAGTGGCAATCATATAGTCTTGGTATTTAGGCCTACCCCCTCACTTCACACACTACAATGATAAGGGTGTCAAGTTATTAGGCAAAATAAACCATTAACCACACTTTATACTTGACTAGAATATCAAGTTGGCTTCCCCCTTAGTGATGAAATCCAAGTAGGTTGGCCTTGGGTAGACACATGTTAGAATGCTTGTTTATATTTTTTTGATTTGGTCATGTGTGCGTAAAATATAAAATAATAAAACTAAATGATAAACTTAAACCCACATAATTTAGCTATGTGATCTATTCTAAGAATGCAAGTAACAAGAAAACAAAGTGTGAATTAATTACTAGCATATAAGGTTAATTGAAGCTTTGAAACAAGGTGAAATGTTGATATAATAAATAGTTTATGCATAAAATATATAATAGGTTTGATAGGGTCAAATTTTTAAAAATAAATAGGGTCATCAAAGTTGACCTAGTTATATAGATAGCAAATAAAATACATAACTGGGTTGATAGGGTCGATCTAATTAACTATGTAGGGGTAATTTTAAAGACTAGAAATTTTAAAAGCAAAGACTATATATAAAGAGACAAGGAGATAAAAAGGAACCTTGGTAGATTAGAGATGCAAATAATGAAGATTTCTATGCAATAACCTTGGAATTTGCTTGCAAATTCTACTATCTAAGTCGACTAGATCAATCAAGCTTTATAGAAACTTATTGTTGAGTTCCTAAAAATATACAAGGTTGATTTAGTCAACCTAGTAATCTAGGCTACATGTTTGAAAGTTTGAAAACCTATACTAGTTTGATAGGGTTGAGTTAGTAACATGTACTTTAAAACCTATGCACAAAAGTTAGAGCTAGGTCGATGTAGTTGACCTAGTATGGAAAATATATGATAAAAACAATGATGAAAAATAATGAAATAAGATGAACTAATCCTTTAAGGGTTATTTCACATTGGATTCACTAGAATGTATGAAATCAAAAATTCATCATGTCTCTAAATCAATCCTTGTTTAGAGAAGATAGAGCATACAAACATTTCTGATTGGGAATACATTTGTTAAGTGAGAGCATGAATAATATGGCGATATTCTAGATATGATTGGGGGATCACTTGTCACAATAAACCATGTGAAGAAGGTTTACAAAGCCTACAAAATAACATAATCATGTAACAACCATAAAAGAGTCCTAGGTTTAATGTACACTCTATATCTAATAAATAAGAAAGTAAATCTAATCTAGTGTATACCAAAGCTTGTGGCATAAAGTAGTGGTTAGAAACAAAATAAACTAAACGAAACATTTATATAAGACATATTCTCATGACAATGTATACATAATCATAATACATAAGATAAAAGTATAACTACATTATCTATGTACTCTTACAAAGGAGAAATAAAGTTATGAATACTTACCTTTGAAGATGAACCTATTGAGCCTCAATCTCTCCCATGGTCAAGGTGATTCACAAGAGATTGTTGTGGTATGTAAGGATAACAAAGAAAAATCATCTCTAGGATATACAACCTATCTATGTATTGAAAAGGCTTCTCCATAAGACAAGATATGTATCTCCAAAGAAAGTATGGAACCCTAATATTTAATCCTCAAGTAAAGTGGTCAATAAGTAGATGTTCATTCACACTTATTCTTATTCACTTCTCTATTATCAAATGGTTTGAAATGAACTTGTATATATAGGAAGATATTTTACCAAATAATTTTGAATATGTTGGTTTTACAGGGTCGACCTAGTCGACCCTTTATGTTTTCAAGAGATAAATCATTAGGTCCCAAGATAGCTCAACTGAAGGGCTAACAAAACTACAAGTGAAAAATACCACTAAAAAGTACAAGGTTGACCCAGTCAACCCTATATAGTAATCAAAGTATAAAAATTATACAAGGTTGACCTAGTCCACCTAGTATTGCCAATTAGTGAAAGGGGATCAAGGCAAGATCAAGGAGGATAAAGCAAAAAAAATTACTAGAATGGGTACAATTGATAATAATAATCTTAGGATAAAATGTTTCAAGAGACAAATATGTAGTTGGCAAGTGGAAAAAGGGACACAATCTTAAAAAGCACCAATGGTCTACCAACCCCTTTCCTAATGCATCCCTTAAGGCATGCACTCAGATAGATTAAGACTCGATGAGTTACTGAAGGATATAAAGTGTCATTAATTGATAAAACCTAAAAATAGTATGTGTATATAGACCCCATTTCATGAAATGTTGATCCACTTGAATTAGGTTGAGGGGGAAGGCTACCAATATCTATTTAACTTTGAGTAGGGCACATTCTTGACACTTTATTCCCCATATATAGGCATATTTAAATAGGTTGAACTAGTAATAACCAACTTTTATCACCTTTCCTACTATAGTATTTGGTGCAAAATGGACTACTACAGGTCCATCATGAAACTAAAATAAGAGTTTGGTCACCTAGTCATCATCTATGCATATAAGAAATACCCCATTAAGGTCATTTATAGAAAGAACACCATCAAATAATGTATAAGGTATAGATTAAATCCTAAAATACCTTATTTTGGAATTATTAAAACCTTGGGAGCATTATCTTATTATCAATAAGTGAGCCATATCTTAAAGATAACTCTTTTGAAGTGGAGGTGTACTTGCTTGTAAGTTGCCTTGGGTCACCAAAAAAACTTATCTTCTTGGAGGTCATTTACCATGTGTTCAAATAATCCCTTACCCATAACCAACTTAGTGACCTTGATCTATACATCATATTCCATGAATTTTGTGATCCATCCTACTCTCTTCTCATTCAAATCCTTGTTAAAGATGAAATCCATAACTCTAGGATGAGACACCATAAGATGGATCCTATTGTGGGAGAGCATGGGCCTATAATTCTTGAGGCTTCTCAAGGCTAAAATAACTTCATTTTCAATGAAATTATACCTCACCTCATATCCTTCTAACCCTTAACAAAAAAAGGTAATTAGTTGCTCCATTGCTTCACCATTCTTCTACATCAACATAACTAATATGTTGTCAATGTTAGAAAAGGTGTACAAGATTAAATCATTAGAGAAATCAAGATTCAAGAGTGAAGGTGCTTGTTAAATGGCCTAATTTATGGATTCAAAAGCTACCTTACCTTCATATAACCAAGCAAACACATATCTCTTCTTTAGCATGGTGTTGATAGCCTTGACTAGGTTTTAAAAACTAGGTATGACCCTTGTCATAAAGTTGATCTTCCCAAGGAATATTTGACTCCCTTTCCTATGTTTTGGCAAGGATAAGGCTAAGATAACACTTACTCTATTATGGTTAATGGAAAATCATAATTTTGAAACAATATGACCTAGTAGTTTACCTTCATACATAGAGAACACATATTTTTGGGGATTTAAAGAGATCCCATACTATCTGAATCTTTGTAATATCAGCCTCAAATGGTCCTTGTGCTCACTATCATTCTTAAAGAAGACTTTAATGTCATCTAAGTAGACTATCACCATTTTATTTATCATTCCTTAGAAGGCCATATACATTTATCTTTGAAAGGTTGCCCTAGCATTAGATAATCCAAAAGGTATATTTTCATAAGCAAATGTCATCCACTTGGTGGTGAAGGTAGTCTTGTAGTGGTCATGTTTGATCACTAGTACTTGGGTATAGCCTAAATATACATCTAAGAGAGAGAAGAATTTTGAAATAAAAACTACTTGTAAGAGTTGTTCCATGGATTATAAAGGGTAATTATCCTTCAAAGAGACCCTATTAAGATTCTTAAAGTCAACACATAGTCTGATCTCTCCACTCTTCTTTCTGATAGGTACTAGATTAGCTACCCATGAGGAATAATTGATTAGGAAGATGATCCTAGATTCAACAAGCTTGATCAATTCCTTTCTCATGAGCTATTCTATCTTGGGATTTATGGGCCTCTACTTCTACTTGACAAGCTTGGCATTAACCTCTAGCTCTATTGTGTGCTCGGCTAGATTAGGATAAAATCCCCTTAGGTCACTATATTTTCAAGAAAATATGTTTAAATATTCCTTAAAAAGATCTATGAAAGCATGCCTTTTAGCTTTAGTGACTACCTTTCCAAACTTGAGGATCTTGTCTTCAAAGAGAATAACTCTCTCATAGTTCTCTTCATTATTTGACATCACTGATTTATCATTCCACATATGGTGCCTTTCATGAAAGAGGCCTTCTAGGGTGATTATCCCTTTAGGAATCTTATTTGACCTTAATTTAATAATCTACTCCCCATACTAATGTTATAGGTTTTCCTTGTTGAGGGAGGATAAATCTACTTCTTGCTACAAGAAACATGCAATCTATTTGTCATTTTCAAAGACTTACCAATGAGCTTTTCTATATGGAAATTATGGTCTTAATACAACTTTGACATGTGGTTGAACCTTGGTCCTTTTTAATTCATTGGGAATGTCAAAATGAGTCCTCACAATTTCTAGCCTATTAGCATGATGATTCTAGCCCCTTGGGATTGTTTAAATGTTAAAGGCCTCAAATTCCTCAATTAGGTCTCACACTCTATGTTTATAAGACTTAATTAATGGGTTACTAGTGGAATTATGACCTATAACTTGGTGTATATCCAATTCATTATTTCCATAGACTTAAAACTACATGATCTTTTTCTTATTATCCCATTGAAGGCCATAGTTGAGACCATCATATTTTATTGCATTGTAGGAGTCGCTGAATTAGAACCTATATGAAGAGAAGTATTTATCATTTAAATGGGATATTAGAATGACACCTACACCCACCCCATTATTACTCCTTCAACCATCAAAGATAAACTTCCATAGACCACTAAGATCTTCTTGAGGCCTCATGAGGGATGGGATGGGTTGGCTATCTTCATGCAAATAGTAAACACCCAAGTCTATTTCTTCAATACCCTCTAAGTGGTCTACCAGCTAGCTTTCATTTACATTTCTCATCTAGGAACATGTATAGTACCTATTTTATATGAGTGTTTAGTTCTTACCCCATTTAAAATTGATCTTCATCAATGATGGTATAATTGATGTTGACACTATTTTGTCCATAGGGTTCCATATGGAATTATGCAATGGGCTCAGGTTTGATTAACACTTTGTCCCCATACCTTGCCCTAGATGCAATATAGGAAAAATATATGACAATATGGACCCTCTTATTTTGTATGAACTCTATAGATAGGCATTGTGAAATTCAAGGAGGCACATCCATGATCAATACATCTTGAGCCATAGAGATACTTAAACAAGTGTGTAGGATCATATTGAGCTTCTTGATTATTCTAAATGGCTTGGGTGAACAACCATCACTTAAATCACTCCTGTTGACTATGGTTCATATTTTAGGATAATATTATTAGCTATGGACTTTGGTAATCCCAAGGTACTAACCCAACTATCCATTATGAAATTGTGCACTAGAGAGTTTCTAATGATCACTAAAATATATAAGGGAGGAGGATTGACTGCTTTACCTAATTTTCCTTCACTTAACCCTTTGGCTACATTGGTGGGAACATAATTCACCTTGCTTAGTGGTTTGTCTACAACATTGATATCTTATAGTCCTTCTTGAAGGATGTCTACTTGACTAGGGAAAGAGATCATGTCTCATAGGGGCACACTCATATTTTATCTTTTCACTTATTCAACAATTTTGTTGGGTGAAAAAACAACCTTTTATTATGGTTTGGGAGCCACCACCATTGTTTGTTAAACTTGTGAGCCTTGAGGCACTAAAATATTCCCTGGGTCTTTATTTTTTGGGAAACATGGAACCTTTAGAGTGACAATAGGTTAGTTTGGATTTGTAAGTAAATGAGTGATGGGAGGAATCACTTTGGCTACTTCTTAGTTACCATCCATGTTACTCCTTTTAAATCTTGTGTTTTCTACCACTATAATATAGTCCTAGCTAGAACTAGTCTACTAGTTGGCTATGCAACACTCTTCTTGTTCATAGTTCATCATTGTAGCATCCAACTAATTTGGTCCCTGACTATACCCTTGACCTTGTGGTGGTTTTAATAGCCTCGTCATCATAGGTACATCTTCATTTTAGGCCATGAGAACTTGGTTATATCTAAAATTAGGAACATGATGCCATTGATTATTGAAGGCTTGGTTAAGGTCAATATTTAAGACAATATGTTGACCAAAGGACTAGTTCCAAAGATTGGTACACTCTCCTTCTTGAGCCACATTATTTTGAATTGGGACTGGGACTAAGGATTTGGAAGTACTAGAAACATTAGGATTGTAATTAGTTTTCCTATTATAGCCTTGTTTCCCTTGTCCTTAGTTTTGACTTTGGCCTTGGATTTGGTAGTTCCCCTTATATGGTAGCCTATTTTATTGAAAGGCTTGCTTCTGAGGTTGATATGAATTTCTATAAGGCCTATTAAAATATTTTTTCCTTTTGACATTTACTAGCTCATTTCTCAAGTACTAAAACATGTTTTTGGGATCTTAAAAGTTTTTTTTCTCCAATTATCCTTTAAATAATATAAGAAGTCAAAGTTAGGGGTTGGTATAACTATGATAGGGATTATGTCTCATGTTTTTAAGAACCTTGTGTTGAAGTCTTTCATGACTTCATGAGGAGCTATAGTTGCTCTACAAGTGACAAATGGTCACTTTTGTCCTCAACTATTTTACACAAGGCTTCCCCTAATTGTTTTCATGTTTGAATGGAGTTAGAATCAAGGAATATATGCTAGTCTAGGGACTTTACTTTGAAATAAGTAGCTAATAACCTAATATCTATATTATCCTTAATGACATTATGGATATTGTAAAAGTTGGCTATGTCCATGAGATGCTCAGAGGGTGTTATAGCCTAGTCTCCAATGTAATAAGGAACACTTTTAAGGGTTACAACTAGGATAGGATCATAGTGAGCAAGGGTTAGAGGGGTTTGCCTATTTAAAGTTGTAAAATCTCTAGGGGATGTCATGGATATGTAATGGTTTAATGGTCTTATTGTAGGGTTAGGTCTTGAAAATGACCTAGGAGAAAAATTTCCTTGATATGGATGTGTATTGGCAAACCTTAATCTTTTTGTTGAATTTAAAGGTAGTTTAACAAATTCAAAAGGAATACCTCTTGATTTTGACCTTGTTATCACATTTGGCATGAGATGAAGCTACTGCTCTACACCAAAATCTTGTTTTTTTATTTTTGGAGTCACCAAATGTTTTTGGGGAACTTAACTACTATAAATTTGATTAAACCTACATCAATGTTGATCAATATTTATTTTAAAAGTGACTCCTATAGAGCATACCAAAAATTTTACTATTTAAGTTTTCACCCTTTCAAAGAGTGTTCTTTAGGGCTTTTCCAACTTGAGCAAAACTATGGGAATAATCCCAAGTTGTGAGTCACCTATGGTGGAGTTAAACCTTTGGAGAAAGCTGACTTCCTCTTGATACTCACCTAAATTAATGCTAGACTAATGTTTTAGAGGGAAAATGGTTAGAAAAATAATTAGGTCTCTTAAGAAGGCTAAAATGGTGATGCACCTAAGTTAAATGGACACCCATATAAGCTTGAACATACACTAGATTAGTAAAAGATAGCTATGGCTTACTCAATCTCACAATATCACTAATTGCATTTATGTTTCATGGAAAAGGTTTGAAATAGAACACTAATATAGAATTTCAAGTTAGTTTAATATTACTTTTGAAGAGGAAAGTATAAGGAAAGTAAACTAAGAATAATCTCCTTCACAAATTCACCATACACAAGCATGTAAAACATTGATTAAAGATAAGAGGCAAACAAAGAGTTGATCATATTACTTCAAAAGGAATTTCCTATAATATTTTTTATAGGGTTTAACCTTATTAAATGAGCACACTTTTGTAAAAGTCTCAATTGTATCCTTGTCCTAGAAAATAAATTATAAATTCTAAGATCTGAGAATCCTTTAAAGGGAATGAAAATATGATAAATAGGATGAGAGAGAGAGAGAGAGAGAGAGAGAGAGAGAGAGAGAGAGAGAGAGAGAGAGAGAGAGAGAGAGAGAAATAAACTATTTGGGAACACTATCAAAAAAAGAATGATTTGTCTTAGGTAATTAAATGAACCTAAACTACCACGTTTTTCTCCTTAACCAATGGAAACCTTACCACCTTTTTGATCAATCAGGACACTACCTAGGGATTATTGAGTGAGAAGGTCCCCAAAGTTTTTGATGATGCATTGAATGATCCTATATGTAGTTACCAATACTAGACCTTTTCTTTGAACCTTCATTCCATCTCTCACTTGAATGCAAAACCTCATGGTCATGGATCTTACCAGATCATAGGTTTGTGACTTTTAGGTGGCTTCTTGTTGAGACTATGGCCATGATAAAGGATGAATATCCTTTACATTAATTATATCTCTGATTTATATTTATGTTTAGATCATAGGTCTATCTATAGGTGGAAAACCAATCTAAGGTTATTGATTTTCCTATAGTTTCCATATCAGTATAGAACTATAAACTATATAACACTTTTTATATTATAATAGGTTCAAATAGACTCATCATTTATATATAAGAATTAAAATACCCTCTATGAATACATGAATACTTATTAATATGGTGATAAATATTGCATAAATAACCCTACCTGAGTAAAAATATGAACCACGGGTCCATACTTAACCTTAATGGTGGTCCATATGTGGTTCTTATATTTTACATCATATTGACCACTCCATGGCATTTTAATGAGATTTAAAGGCATTAAGATGAACCTAAAAAACATTTTTACCCTTGGTAAAAAATTTATTCTCAACCTTCAATAAAAATCATAGGTTTTCCTTTGCTCTAACTTGTTTGACACATTGACCGATCTCGCACTAGTGATCCTAATCAATATGAATGCTCATTGATCATTGATATTATAAGAGTCAAACACATCATCAAAACTTATCATGCATGTATTTTATTTTGATATTCTATAAATCCTTTGACCTTAACCCACCATTATATATGAATTCTCGATCAAATGCCAACCATTACTCCAATGGGACCCACTATTTGAAAGCCAACAACTAGTTCATAATCCTAAAATTGACATCTTCACTCCCATAAAAAGATGTTCAGGTGATCATCATTTATTATTTAATGATTTTAGATTTTAATATAAAATGGATTTCCTTTCCTCTATCTGAAACTTGATGTTTGTGTGACTATTATTGTGCTTTTAACCAACTTTGAAGGCTTGGATCTTGAAGCAGAAAAGTCATGGAAGAACTAAAATTTTTAGGAGATGTTATTGACGATAAAAGTAAAAAATAAATTTCATATATTGGTACTAATATCCTTATAATTGAAGATATTAGACTCATAACTTGGTTGGTCCATTTGATCTTGCATGACATCCTAGCTCAAAAATGGCTAAGTATGAAAACTTAGCAAATTTTGCCTAGGGAGGCAACGTTAAACATGCATAAATTTTTATGTACTTTAGAAGATGAATTAAAAATTTGTGAATATTTTCTTGGGACTAAAATTAACAAACCCATATGATTTTTCTCTCTTATCACCTTTGTATGTGTGAGATATAACATTGGCAAACTACCTACTTAGAATTTCTACCACTAGCCACAAAATGTCTATATGAACATAATGAAGAACCAAATGAAAAACATGCACTTTCATACTCATTATAAACACTCTCAAAATTTTGAAGGCTCTTTGAAGCTTTTCCATCTATTCATCCATTAACAACTTGATCCATATGGGTATATGCTTGGTGTGTGGGCCAAAAATGGCCAACAAATCCTTTGAAGATTTTTTAATTGAAACAACTACTTCCTGTGGATTTTATTTTACATACTTGGGCATGTCTCTCACTACTAGATAATTTTCTAAATCTTGTATCTTGAGATATAAAATACATCAAAACACCAAATTTGTAGGGAATGACCTTGGCTCAAAATACATCATTTCCATGTGATCCTTTGTATTCGAGAGGCTTCCTAAGTACATTTATTAAATGAAAAACCAAACTAACATGTAACTTACTATCTGATGTGCCATGATGGTTTGACTCTTCTAGGATTGTGTAAATCATATTTGGACCCATCAAAGCTCCGATAAACCTTTGAAACTTTGAGTAAACCTACTTCATTCCCCCTACATTCTATGAACACCATGTAAACTTGTTATATCCTTTCACTTACAATTATAGACCTAAATATATACCTAATTCCAACCAAGGTAAAGATTCATATTTAGGCAAACTTTAGCCAAAATTTTGAGTGACCTCCGAGGATTGCATGCCTATTATGCAATAGATTAGTTGACTTGTCTAATAAATTGGGAATACGGAGTCACAAATCTTTCTTTCCCATCTAATATGAAATTGATAAAAGGCTATCCCTTTCTAAAAACCTCTCATTTGAAGTAACAAGGACAAAAATAAATAAGAAACAACACAATGCCTAAGGCACTTATGGAAGAGAAAAACACAATTGAAAAGAATGTGCATAAGGAAGTTAGAAGAAAACATAAAAATGTACTCTAATAAATATAATGGTTGAATACTTTTATAATAGCAAGGATTTAAATGAATTCCATTTACTGGGATGGGTAATACCTCTCCATCTAATTAGGCAAGATGAAAATCATTACATTGTTTACATCCATGGATCATGTAAGGGCCACTCCACAAGTTGTCTAACTGGGTATGGTTTCTTAGCTTGGCCTTATTTAAATACCACTTGAGGAATAGATCCCCTTATTTGATGTCCCTTATTATGGTTCTATTATCAAAATATTTATTGACTTGAGGTTGATGTGAATTTAGTGTCTTCATTATAGGGTCTCTAATTTTTTTCAAGCTCAATGAGATATATCATCCTCATGCTCATAGGTTCACTCTCCATCAACTAAAGATGATGGGATAAATCTAAGGTAGTTAACTCAAGGGAGATGGGTAATTTATATTCCCTTCCATATACAAGGGTATATGGTGAATTTCCAATGGAATCTTTGGGATTCACTCTATCAACCCATAAGGTTGTCATTAGCTTTATGTGTCATACTCTCTGATTTTCTTCCATAGTCCTCTTAATAATCCTTATCAAGTTCTTATTTATGGACTCTTCCATTTTATCACCTTAGGGGTATTAATTTGAGGATTTAATAAGGTACATTCCTAAATAAAGTTACCACTCACTTATCTTCATGCTAACAAATGCTAAGGCATTACCTAAAATTATTATGGTTGGTACACCAAATCTAGTCACTATGTTATCACAAAAGTCCAACACTACTATTTCATTAATTTATTTAAGGGAAATTACTTCCACCCACTTGGTAAAGTAGTATGTAGTAATTATTACCCATTTATGTCCTCCATTATGGATTGATCATTCCTATGAAGTCCAAACCCCATTGTATGAAGGGATATTCCACCTGGATTGGGTTGAGATGAAAGGCTAACAATCTTTACTTTCCTGCCAAGAGAGCACATTTTTGACACTTATTTACCCTTTGGATAGGCATCCTTAAATAGGTTTGGAAATTAATAATCAACTCTAATCACTTTTTCTATAGTATTCCTTTTATCAAAATGGCCTCCTATAGGCCCATCATGGAATTGATTCAAGATCCCTATCACTTGATTATCATTAATGCACCTAAGAAGCACTCTATTAAGGTCCTTTTTGAATAAAACCCAATCAACCAATGCATAAGGTATGGATTGAATTATGAAATTCCTTATATTTATCCTATCCATACCTTAAGGGCATTCACTTATTACCAATAAATTTGTCATATCTTGAAGCTAGCTAGTTTGACATGGAGGTACATCTATATGTTAGTTATCATGTATCACCAAGACAACTTATTTATCTTATTGAGGGTCATCAACCATATGCTCACATAATCCTTTACCTTACACTAGATTAGTGACCTTAATCTCTATGTCATACTCCATGACCATGGTAATCTAACCAGCCCTCTTCTTATTCAAGTCTTTGTTAATAATGAAATCCCTCACTCTAGGATGAGACACCATAAGATAAATCATGTTATTAGAGAGCATTAGTCTAAGATTTTTGATGATTATCAAAGCTAAAATAACCTAATTTTCTACAAAAGTGTACCATACCTCATATCGTTCAAGTCCTTGATTGAATAATGCAATTAGCTACTCAAGTCTTTCACCATTATTCTAAATCAACATAGATAATATGTTGTCAACATTGTGTAAAGTCATAGAGCATGAAATACCTTCATAAATAAAGATTCATGAGTAAGGGTGCTTATCCAATTCCTTGATTAATAGCCTCAAATGTTTCTTCACCTTCATTTGAAAAAGTGAACACTTGGGTCTCTTTTAGCATGGCAGTGATGGGTTTGACCAAACTAGGTATAAACCTTCACACAATGTTTATTTTCCCAAGGAATCTCTAGAGTCCCTTCTTATGCTTGGGTAAATATAATGATAAAATAACACCTATTCTATTAGGATCAATGGCTAATCCCTATTTTGAGACAATATGTCCCAAGAGTTTACCTTCTTGAATAACAAACACACATTTTTTGGGATTCAATGAGATCCCATATTCTTTACATATTTCAAAGATAAATCTCAGGTGATCAAAATGCTTACTATAATTCTTGGAGAAAACTATGATGTCATCCAAGTAGACCAGCACCATCTGATTTAGGAAGCCTTAAAAGGCCATGTCCTTAGTTTTTTGGAAATTATCCATAGAATTTGACAAGCCAAAAGGCATATTATGATAAGTATATGTGCCCCACTTTGTGGTGAAGTTAGTCTTGTATTGATCTTGTTCTCTTACCCACACCTAGTTGTATCCTAAATACCCATCTAGAAGAGAGAACCATTTAAAACTAGTAACTATTTGAAGGAGTTTCTCCATGGATGGTAAGGGGTAATGATCTTTCAAAGAGACCTTATTCAAATCCCTGAAGTCAACACACAATCAAATCTCCCCATTCTTCTTCCTCATAGGTACCAGGTTGGCCACCCATGAGAAGTGCTTGATGGGAAAGATGATATTGGATTCAATCAATTTGGTCAATTATTTCCTCATAAAATCTTTAATTTTTGGGTTAATAAGACTTTTCTTCTACCTCATAGGCTTGGCATTAGCCTCCAATCCTATAGTGTGTTGGGATAGATTAGGATCAAAGTGTCTTAGGTCATAGTATTACCAAGCAAAGATGTCTACATATTATTTACAAATATTAATCAAATCATGCCTCTTAGCTTTATTTCTTACCTTTATAAGCTTCAGAAGCCTATATTTTAAGATCAAAACTCTTTCATATTTCTATTCATGAGTTTACATCACTACCTTATCTTTCTTCATATGGTCTCATTCATGGAAGAAACTTTTAATGGTGACCATCCCTTTAGGAATTTTGTTGGACATCAACTAAACATTCTGATCCTCATAATGATGTTGTAATATATCTTAGTTTATTAAGGAAAACTCTACTTCCTACTAAAATAAATAAATAATCTTCTTGTCACTATCAAATACCTACCTATGAGATTCATTATTTGGCACTAATGGTCTTACCACCAATTTAACATGTGGTTTCACTTTGGAATTTTTTAATTTAACATGATAATTTTGGTTCCTTCACACTAATTTGATGTTGAAGGCCTAAAAACCCTTAATAAAGTCTCACACATTGTGCTTGTAGGATCTCATTGATGAATTCTTTTTGATATTTTTGCCTCTGACTTAATGCACTATCAACTCACTATCTCCATATATTTGTAACTTTTTGATTCCTCTCTTACTAGCCCATTGAAGGCCATGAATAATGCCTTCATACTTAGATACATTATAAGAGAAACTAAATTATAACCTATAACAAGATAAGTACTTATCGTTAGAGGTATATACTAACGCTACATCTTCACCTACCCCATGTTTTCTCCTTCAACAATCAAAAAATAATTTACACAAACCATTATTATCTTCTTGAGGCCTAGTGAGGGATGGAAGGGATTCATTCTCCTCATGCAAGTATTCAACACCCATGTCTCTTTATTCAACACCTTTTATATATTATATTAACTAATTTTCACTCCATTACTTATCCAAGAACATATTAGGTATCTCCTCAGGATGAGTGTTTAGTTCTTGTTAAACTAGGTGTTTATCTTCATCTAGGATGGTATAATTGATGTTTGAGTTATCAATACCATATGGTTATATGTTAAATTATGAAATGGGATCAAATTTAATGGATACTTTACTCCCATACCTTATCATTAAATCCATGTAAGACCAATATATTTCTAGATAACCCCAATATTTGTTTTGAAGTCTCTAGATAAACATAGATTAAAATAATGAGGCACATCTAAAATCAACCCATCTTGATCCACTAAAAAACTAGGATAAGCATGTAGGGTCAATTTTAGGCCTCTAATAATACCAAATGGTTTGGTGGAAGATCCATTAATATATATATATATATATATATATATATATATATATATATATATATATATATATATATATATAATTCCCTTAGATTAGGGTTCTTATGTCAAACCAAGCTGATTTACTATTAACTTTGGCATCATTGAAGTACTTGCTCCACTTCCTACCATGTATTTGTGTGCCAAAGAGTCACCAATGATTATATAAATGTAGAAGGGAGGAGGTTTTATCACCTTATTTTATTTCCCTTCATTAGGGCCTTTGATTGCATTAGTGAGAACTACATTTTCCTTACTTGGTGGCTTATCTGAAACATTGATCTTTGGTAAACCTTATTGAAGGATATCTACCTGACCAAGCATCAAAAGCATTTCTCACATTGTTGCACTCACATCATATTTTTTAATTTATTTGAAAATATTGATGCACAAACCAAAAAAAATTGTTTATGATTTTGGAGCCACAACTATAATTTTATCTTGTGAGTTTTGGGGTATAAAGGCATTCCTCTAATTTTGATTCTTTGGAGTAATCAAAACCTTTGGAGTAGTTTTAGGTTCATTTGGATTTGATATTAAAAGAGTAATGGTAAGAATCTCTTTGACTACTTCCTATCTCCATCCATGTTCCTTATCTTCAACCTTGTATTAGATGCCATTGAAATGTATGCTTGGATAAAACTAGCTTGTTGATTGAGTGTATAACACTCTTCCTAATCATAATTAACCATTATAACACCCAACTATTTTGGTCCCTCATTAGACCCTTGGCGCTATTGAGGATATTCTAATTTTGTCATCATAGGTACTTCTATGTTTTGAGCCATAAGAGCTTGATTTTATCCATGCCTATCACCCTAATGTCATTTACCATTGAAAGCTTGATTAAACTTAGTATTTGGGACAACAAATTGACTGAAAGACTGATTCCAATGCATGGTACCCTCAGCTTATTGAGAAATTTTATTTTGAGTAGGGACCAAAGTATTAAAGTTGATTATAGTATTTGAATTATAATTGTTTTTCCTAACATAGTTAGGTTGCCCCTATCCTTGGCCTTGTCCTTAGAAATTTCCTTTGTAGGGTGTCCTATTTGCCTGATAAGACTACTATTGAGGATGATATGCAACTTGATAAGGGATATTAAATTGAGTTTGATGCCTCTTCACATTTACCAATTTGTTTCCAAAGGATTGAAACATGCTCTTATGTTCTTGGAAATTCTTATTTTCTTGGGAGGTATTAGATTCACTAGTTGAAACCTTTTCCTTATTTAGTGTAGGTATGTAAGCAAGTGTTGTCATAGGAGTAATGGTATCAAAGGGAGGAATGATGATAGGAGGTGGTTAAATCTCATGAAGCAAAGGCATTAGTGGTCTAAGTATAAGTTTACTAGCTTTTACTAGACAATTATCTACTCTGATTTCAACCTTATAAGCATTTGGTAGTGTGTTTCCTCCCATAGACTAAATTATTACTACAATATCACTATTGAGATATTTTAAATAGTAAAGGAAATCATAATTTGGGGTATGCCTAATAGCAACTAGAATCATGTTCCATGTCTTTTGAAACCTAGTATTGAGATCTTGTATAACTTCATGAGGAGCCCTCTTGATTATGGTTAACTATTCTATAAGTGTCAAATGGTCACTTTTGTCTTCACATCTCTTACACAATGCATCTCATAACTAATCATATTATGTGATGGAGTTACCAATAAGGTTTTTATACTAGTATAGGGCTTTACCTTTGAAATATATTTCCAACAACTTGACAAATACATTTTACTTAGTGATATCATGAATATTGTAGAAGTTTGCTTTGTCTCTTAGGTGTTTAGAAGGGTTTTTAGATTGGTCTCCCAAAAAATAAGGAATACTTTTGAGAGGTTATACTAGAATAAGGTCATACTATTGGAGTTCTAAAGGACTCTGGACATTGCAATCCACAAAAGGAAAATCTCTAAGGGATACCATGGAAATGAAAGGAGATAATAAAGATATTATAGTAGAAGTAGACATTGAAATTGGTTTATAAAGAAAAATTCGTTTATATGGATGTGTATTAGGATATCTTAACCTTTTTATTAATTTTAAAGGTAATTCAATGAATTAAAAGGGAATAACTCTAGAATTTAATCTTTTAGTCACCTTTGGCATGAAATATAGCTACTTCTATACACCAAAATGTTGACTGTTGTTTGGAGTCACTAGATAATATTGCATGAAATCCATAACTGCTACAAATTGATCAAACCAACATCAAATTTGACTAATCCACTTTGGAAATGGGTCTCACAGGGCATGCTAAAAACTATCATAACATTATTTTTCACCATTATAGAGGTTTATATAATATCCCTAAAAATAAGTCACACAATGGGAAAAAATTTAGGCTATGGGTATCATATGGTGAGTTTGAACCTCTAGAGAAGGTCAGCATCTTCTTGATGGATCACCTAAACTAATAATTTTATTTAGAAAAGGGTTAGAAAGAGAGTAAAGGGTAACTAATAAAGATAAAATTTGATACAAAAGATTAAATGGTAAATCACATAATCTTGAACACACACTAAATTATCACAAGACAATACTTGCTCACACAATCCCATAGACTAGTTAATATGCATAAGTATTTCATAAACTAGGCTCACCAAGCAATGAATGAAAACAAAGAGGAATTATAAGATTCACACCAAGCATTAATTAATGTCCAAATATCACTAATTAATACTTATAAATAGATATAAAACACCTTAAAATAAGAAATAATTAAGGACAATGGATATGGAAGAATCTCCTTCACAAATCCATCATGCACAGGCTTACTAAACACTAGTTAAAGGCAAAAGATATGTAAAAATTGATCTTATGACTTAAAGAGGTAGTTATTAAAAAAAAATTATAGGTTTTTACCTTATAAAATGAAGCCCTATTGATCTTTAAAAATTAGAGAGTCCTTATAAGAGTTAAAAATCAGAGAGAACTACAATAAGGGAGAAAATAGGAAATATAAGAGAAAGGGAAGAGAGAGGAGAAGCATGCAATTGAAATCAATAAACTATCTATCACCACCCTTTAATGAATTATCAACCACATTTTAATCAAATTATTACTAATATTAAATCAAAAAATTAACCTTCATTTGTCCCAATAGCCTTTGAACCCTCTCATTGGTTGAGAAGTACACTGGAAGACAAGAATCATTTTTGAATATGATGAGTCATGATCCTTCCAAGGAGGAGAGATATTTAAGGTTTTAAAAGTAGTTAAATTATCCACATATAAATTTTAACCACGAAATCTTTCTCTTTTAAATCTATATCACCTTCCACTTTATCTTCATTATAAAGACAAAATATTCATATCCATGGATGTGATAAAGCCATGACTATATCTATTTTCAGTGGTTATAGGTACCTATTTTTTGAGGATATGAATATGTAGAAATATTAGATACTCCTCCATAATCCATATATATCTACCCCTACTTGACACCATGAACCCATGACTACTATAAATGAAAACTAATCTCATTTATTAAATTTCCTATACTCATGACCTCAATGAATATCCCATCAGGCTACTTTATCTTTTTTGACATATAGTAGCCCACTTTTGATCTCTATTAGGATTAAAGACTTGTTATTTTCCTAAAAAAATATTACCCACTGCTTCTAAATATTTAAACTAAAGGTTGAAATTGAGCTTGAAAGGCAACATTTTAAAATATCTATTTTGGTTCAACTTAGATCATATTTGGATATTGGCTCTTATGAATTTACCTACCCATGTCTACAATATCCCTTAACCTGACATGTTTTCCTATGTGGCATTATTTACCATTATTTTTATCATATTTAAAAATATTACTATAAAAAATTTGAAAACATGTCACCATCTTATCCCTTTAAGAACTTAATTGAATTTTCTCCATCCATTTTTGATTTGAGCTTCCCAAATTATGACACTTGGAAATACTAAATTCAATCTCAATATCCCACTATCATCCTTCATTTAGTTACTAATTTTACACCATGTGGTATCGTCACATCCAATGTGTGTTTGTGGACTTCTTGATCTTATGTGTATCATCAATCTACTTTACATAGTTGACTGCGCATTGTTGATCATTAGTCTGCTTGATCAAACAAGCACCACTGATCCTTTAATTCACCATGATCATTTAACTTGTTAACAGTACATTCAATCTATGGATCCTCTAACTTTTTTAGCTTGTATTCACCATTGACCTTGATTTTCATGATTTAAATCATGTCTGTAATCTTGATGGTTCCACTAAGTTGAGGTATTATCCATGTGTTGTTGATCTATGATCCAATCAAGCATGATTTTGACACTTGGCAACACTGTATTTACTCTCAGGATCCTTTGAATATTTTTTAATTCAAATGGATACTTCATGTGGTTTTTATTTGACATCTCTATGCATGTCTCTCAATGATAGATCATTTTTCAAAGATTATTTCTTGAGATAAAAAATACATCAATACACAAAATATATAGGGAATGACCTTGGCAATAAATGCATCATCTCCATGTGGTCCTTTGGATTTGTGAGGCTTCCTAAGTACATTTATTAAATGCATAACTAAACTAACATTATCCCTCTTGTATGACATTCCATAATGGTCTAACTCTTCCAAGATTGTGTAAATTCATCTTTAGACCCATAAAGTCTCTAATAAACCTTTGAGACTTTCATCAAACCTTCTTCATGGCCCCTGGATGCCATGAACATCATGAAAACTTGTTGTATCCTTTCACTTGAAATTCTAGAATTATTTCTAGACCTATTTCTAGCAAGACCAAATATTGATATGTAGGCCAATTTTGGCTAATGGTATCCTCTGATATCCTTTTATTTACTAAACCTTCTTACACATATTAAAATAGATATACCAATGTATTAATATTGGTCTAGCACCTTCTTCAAGGTTTTTATGTTTTGACCTTAAACTATAGTTTTGGGGCACCTAACCACTATTATTATCATAAAAAACTCCCATGATTCCCTTTATAACATATATATTGGCTTGATCAAGCCATTTTCCTTCTTTTACATGCATACAATTTTCCATTTAAGCACCTAGGCACATTATCAAGGATTACTAGTCACGGAGGTCCATATGGGTGGCTAATTTAAGAAATTTGGGACCTCCTCTCTCCTTATAAACCTATGATGTATGTAAACCTTTCACAACTAATTTATTACAACTTAAAAAATATTTCTTAGGTTTTATCTATACAATATCCCCTACACATGCCAATTAATAGGTAATCTGAATCATTAGCGGACTTTAGAAGACCATTAAGACCCTTTCATAGTTATATCACTTAATTTGGATGTATTTTAAGGCATAGTTACCCTATTGAGGTTGACTTAGGTTTTATGAAGGGTTTTGGACATCCACCATTTTAACAATGGTTCATAGAGTATGGACCTAAAAACCAAAACTTATTGTTATGAAAGTTTATCCCAGTAACCCTTTCATCTCTCCTAAATAGCCTTGGGTCCCATGTAAAGTGTATTAGGACATATGAGTGTTGGAATCTATGCCTTGAGCTCTCTACTAGGAATTTTGAGTATGTTACCTTCTTAGTATTTGTTCATAAATATGTGACCCCTAACCCCACTCAATACTTCATGGATTTTGAGTCGACATGGGTTATTAAGATTCCCTAAGAGCTTTGGGCCTAGGCACCTCTATGGTGAAAGTTACAAGTGTTTGAAATTAGAAATACACCTATATGCTCAGAGTGAAAGAGCTTTGGAAATGACTATAACTACCATAAGTTAGCTAATTGCACTCTTTTGACTCAAATTCCATAGTTTTTGAAACATATTCAAATCCCCCATATTGTATTGATTATGCCTGGACATTATGATTTACCTTTGAAGTGGATATGGGGTCTTGAGACCTAGATGAACCTTTAGCCCTTATAGTATCTTGAATAAGTGTTAGAACCTCAACCCATTTTAGATGCATATATGTCCTCCATATTTCCATGACACCTCTTATATGTAATTAAAATTGCATGATGTACATGAATTAATCCTAGATCAGATAAGGTAGAGAAAACCTATACTTTTGATTGGGTATACACTTATTAAGTGAGAGAATGACCAATATAAGGATCTACTAGAATCGATTAGGGGATCACTTGTATCACTTGTGACAAAATATCATGCTAGAAAGGGTTGAAAAGCCTACAATCTAACATAATTACACAACCTTAAAAGAGTCCTATGATTTGATATTTCACTTATGCTAAAAAAATAAGAGAGTAAACTATTCTAATAATAAGAAAAGTAAACTAATCTAGTGTGCACCAAATCTTATGGAACAAAGTGGGGTTATATCAAATAATAATAATAACTAAAATAAACATGCATAGGAGACATATACTCACATCAATGTATATGGAATCCTAATACATGGAAGATAAGAATGTATATTGAATTATCTATCTACTTTTACAAAGGAGAAATAAATTTAGGAATACTTACCTTTGAAGATGAACCTATTAATCCTCAATCTCTCCCTTGGCCAAGGTGCTTCATAAGAGTTTGTTGTGGTTTATAAGGATAACCAAGATAAATCAGTTCTAGTATAAACAACCTACCTAAGAATCCAAAAGATTTCTCCATAAGACAAGATCTTAGATCCAAAGAAAGTATTGAAACCTAAATCTTTATTTCTCAAGTATAATGATTAATAAGAATATGTTCATTTGCACTTATTTGCTTAATTAAACTCTCTCTTGAAATGGTGGTAAATTACCTTATATATATTAGTATGTTACCTAAAGATTTTTAGACATGTTGGATGTACTAGGTCGATTGATTCAACCCAACATGTTTTTAGGATAACTCACTAGGTCTATGCTAAGTCAATCAAGAGGCTAACAAACTAAAAGAGCAAAAGTGTCCTAAAAAAACACTAGGCCAACTAGGTCAACCTAGTTTTACAAATAGGTGAAAAGGGTAATGAGGTAAAAAATGAAGGAATAAAGCATGATAATGACTATAATGGATATGAAAGAGAGTAATAATTCTAGGTATAAAGGTTTTAGGAGACAAGAATATATATGGTAAGTGGAAAAAGGAACAACAATCTTACAAAGCACTGATGGTCTGCCCACCCCTTTCTCAGTGCACCCCTTAAGGCATGCACTCAAAAATATTGAGACTGGATAGGTTCCTAAAAGATATATAGTGTTAGTAATCAATAAAATTTTAAAAATATTATGTGTATACATATGCCTTAGCTAAATCTCATCACATGTCATGTAAGTGTAACATGGGATGGTGCTTCAAAGATAGAACATGATAACACATAATGTTGATGCTAAGTAAAGTGTAGTAAGAAGAAAATAATATAAATAAAAGGATAGATTTGAAAAACACACACCTTTAACTTACCTTAATGATATAGATAAAGAAGAAAATTGTAAGAAAGTGAATGCATACAATGTAAAGTAGATTAGGTGAACCTATAGAAGTTAATGCAAAAAAGCCAAAAATTGAATTGTTTAAAAGATAGGCATATAGTGGTTAGATTGATAATTTAGGAAAATTTCGAAAATTAGGATTGGTAAGGAAAGGTTAAGAATATTGAAGGCAAAATAAATGACAAAAGGATGGTAAATTGATGATGAATGATTTAAAAATAAATGACCAAATGATGGAAAATGAATGACAAATGGGTGAAAATGAATGACAAATGATAAATAGAACATAAATGGAAAAAAAGGAATATAGAACATACTATATCACATTTGGGATCATGTAAAACATGAATGTCAAAATGAGATATCAATGAAATAAAACTTGAACAAATATATGTAAGAAAGGGAAAAGTAAGCTCATTTAATATAGGCATGAAATAATCAAACAAAAAGAAAAAATATGAAATCATGTCGAACAAAATGTAATTAAAGATTTGAGACAAATATGAAGAAGATATACATAAAAATAAACATATAATAATTGCAAAAGAGGTGAAAAATCAGATGTCCATGATATTATGCTAGTATAATAATGAAAAATGAAAGAAAATAGTAATCCATAGTTACTCAAACATGTTATTTTCCTCTAAGGATAGATAAAATTGAAACAAAGTAATGCTAGAATGTTTTTAAGAGATGAAGAAGAGGGGTTAATAGAAGAGGGAAAATAGATTTGATATCACAATTTGTATGTCAAGGGGGGAAATGAAATGGGTAGAGGGGAGAATGAAGGAAAAATCAAGGTAGAGAATCTTTTTATAAATGTCAAGACACTCAAATTTGGTTTATAAAATAAAGAGGATTGTCAACTTTAGGGACTGAAGAAATTATCTTAGATACACAAGTCTTAGGTAAATAAATGGAGTCTATAGATCATCCCAAGAAGGATATATTCATGAAAAGTAAAATGGACCTACCTCCCCATGACATGTTCCCTACTCTTCAAGACCCCTTGTAGATTCATCGATCTATTGTGAATATTGGGTACTTATGTGAGAAATTAGGTATCATCATAGATTTTGTTTTTAAAATCCCCTATTCCAATCTACTAGCCTACCACACTCCAATGTAATATGGTTCTATGTGAAGCTGACTATGGAGTTTGAACTTCTATTGGAGATAAGAGATGTGCTTATGATCATGTCTTTTCGTGTTAATTTGAATTTTTATATTTGTATGTTAACTTTTAGATATCATTGCCTTTTGTTTCAAATTATTTGTCTATTAGCTTTCTTTTAATAGATTTTTTATTTTCCTCCTCTACATAGATTTGGAAGACCAAACATGGGTTCTAAAGATGACTTTTATTTTAAAAATTAGGATAAGGTTGCTAAGAGAGAGAATTCTAAAGAGCATGGGGTCTAAGAGTCTAGTAAATCTAGGTGAAATAGAAGTGTTATCTTGACTTCAGCCTTATTTTATCCAATGTAGAGATGAGAGAAAGGGGAAATTTAGAGGAGATGACACATGACAAATTTTTAATTACTTCAAATTGCAAAAATGTGATAAAGGTAAAAAAGGGGATACAATGATACAAAAGGTGTGATTTATTATCATAAGAATGAGGGAAATGGAGGAAAACATGATAACAAAGATTGTTTACAAATTCTATCTATCAAAAGAAGCAAAAACTAAATTTTAAGAACAAGGATCAAGAATATGAAGAGAATGGTAATTCTATGATGGTCAGGCTCTACCCATGGTCATAAAAAGTAAATCAAAAAAGAGAGACCCATGAGGGTGATAATAATCATGATAAAAGAAAAGTGAGGGACTTTTTTTTATAAATCACCTCACAAAATAAAAACCAAATGATTCCAAAATAGCATTGTCAAGTAGCAAAATTAATAAAAACATAAGTAAAAGAATGGTAGTTTTATGAGGGGTGTCGAGTCCTATCTATGATATTACAAAGAAAATAACAAAGGAGAAACACACGAGGGTGAAAAAAGAAAAATGTCAAAAGAAAAAAAAGACTATGGTACATGAAGAAGTAAGTGCTAAAGAAAGGGTAAAAAACAATCATAAAGCTATTAAGGTAAAGAATGATAGAAAAAGACATAATAAAAGAGATATATAAGGGAAATGATTATGCATAGTAAAGTGAAACTAAAAGAAGAAAAATGCATAAAAACAAAGAAACACAAGACAAAAAGAACAAGTAAAATCTATGTTAACATCTATATCAAATATGAGTATGTGAAATACAAGTATATAAGTCTTGAAAGGTTTCTTGAAGCTGAATCTGTTTATTATTATGAATTGGAGAATAAAAGTGGGAATCATAAGGTGCCTGAAATTTGGAATGGATATATGGATGGGAGTCACAAGATGATCCAAACTCTAAAGGGACATATGGATGAGCACCACAATATGCCTCATTATGTGAGTTAGAGGAAGGTAATATTGAACCATTACAGTGATTTGCAATGGGTTGGTAGGTACATTTGGAAATAGGTAAATGTGTTGGTTTGTCATATATTAAGCATGTTGAATGTGACATATGATGTGTATGAGAGGTATGAGGAGATAAAATAGGTAAAGGAGGACCATGGATGATATGCTTTAGATTAGGCATTTGAACTAGGTATTCTTATGGTGTATGTGACCTAAGAGGATGAGGTTCAATGCATACCACAAAATTTTTAAAGTTATTAATGAAGATATCCTTTCCTTATTGGTTTAGGAATAAGGATCAATTGTGGTTTGAATAAAATTAATGGATGAGGTGTGTTCATTAGGTAGTTAATGTTGATGTGACTCTGGTTCCTAATATTATTTATGAGAAACTTGAATATAGTATTGATAATGTTGTTTGGTGAGAATATCAAGATTAAAATGTGGACCATGCAAGGAAAAAATGAGAAATTAGTGAATATCATGACAAGACTCATGATAATGACCTATAGTAGCATGCCACCGATAAAATTTATCTAGATTGTACCATTTTCGAAAAGGTTTGGAAGGATAAAAGATCATGGGTTTAGAGGGTGGCAATGTTTACTAAAGTCATTTTAAACTCAAGGGAGGGTGGGTTGGGTTAAAATTGGTATAACTGAATTCTTCATGATGAGGTTGGGGAGACTTGGATGAATCAATGGTATTGGAAGAAGATAATAAATATGATATAGTAGTTGTTTGAGGTGTTTCAAATTGAGTCATAGGAAAGTCTTGACTTTTTTCTTGGTTTAAGGCTTCTTCTAAAGTTTTTGGTGAAAAAAATTGAACTTTATATTGAAGAGAAGGTTTGAGAGTAGTGCCAAATAATTTTAGAAGAGTGTCATCATTCATGTTACAGTCTACTTTATTATCAAGAGACTTAAATCATTTGATGAAATAATGGGTAGATTAATTAGGAAGTTGTTTGGCATTGATGAATTATCCTAGGTAATATTTAGGAAGGTCATCATGTTAGAATTCCTTCACTAGAGCATTGACTAAATCATTTGGTTGTGAGATGGAAATGTCTAGGAAGTTGGTTGTACCATTCAAGTGCATCACCAACCAATGTTTTGGATAATATTTTGGTGGTAGAAAAGGTTTTAGTTTGGATCCATCTCTTATATAGATTACTAAAAGACTTAAGAAATATAGTAGGATCCTTAGCTCCATTATATGTTATAGTTGCAGAAACGTTTCCAATATCTATGGATACAGTAAATGGAGATAAAGGTTCATTTTTGAGATGTTGAAGCAATTGGTTATAAATTGGAGGTTGAGGGATGATATTTCCATTAGCATCTCTAAAAGGAGGAGGTAAAAAAATTTATTTGGTGAGGCATGATGATTTGAGATGGTTTACTAATCATGTTGCATAAGTGTTGTTGCATGTTCATCATTTGAGATTGATTGGTTGTTTGCATGATGTTCATTTATTGGATAACTTGGGTAAGAAGTTGAGTTGTGTCAATAGGTGGATTAGTGTTTATAGGATGGGTATTAGTGTTGATAAGTAGTGGATTTTTAGTGTTGTTAGGAGGAATATTATTTTTATGTGGAGGATTCCCAAAATTATTGTCTTAAGTGTGGTAGAAGAAGAAGGAAGCTTAATCAAGCCACCATTTTTGTGAGGAGTACAAATAGTATTATCATCAAGATTTTTAAAATTTTGGGAACCATCTAGATTATCAATTTGAGTAGTATTATTTGGTGAAGGACTCTCAAAATTGGTATTGGGAGGAGGATTATGATGAAGGGTATCAACTAAATTGCATTGTATAGTGAGTAGTTTAGGCTTAGGAGAAGGGGAAGGAAGAAATTGGATTGCTTCATTAGAGATAATGAAATAAGTGAAATTACTATGCAAGTCTTTATTAATGTAATATTATTGACTAAGGTAAGGTATAAAATATGTCATCATGATGGAAAAAGACTAGATAAATACATAAGGAGAATAAGAAGTGACAAAAAATAGTACTAGGTCAACTTGGTCGATGTAGTGAAAAAATAGGGACTATAAAACTATACACAGTTGACCAAGTCAATCCACTATAGTGTATAAAGACTATAAAAATAGGTAAAATAGGTTGTAAATAGTGATAAATAGTTAAGGGTGACCTAGTACAGTGCACAGGGGCTGAAAAAGGTACTAGTTTGACAAGGTCGATATAGTACAATAGACAAGTTTAAATTTCTTGTTTTGCCTATATATTTAGTTCTACTAATCCATTTTATAAACCATAAAATGCATTGGATTCATGATGATGTAGGTAATATGAGAAATTTTATATCAAGTTATGAATTAAAATGAGATAATATGAAAATAATGAAAAGTAATAAGTACTAAAGGGAAATAAATAGTTAATTAAATTGATGTTGGTTAATCTAATTGATACACACAAAGAAAATTATTGCACTAACATTAGCTAATCAAAGATTTTTCACACACAATTGATCAAAGAGAAAGAAAATAAATTTAAATTAAAACTAGCTACTTGGTCAACCTAGAATGTTGATTAGATTATTAAGAATGATTATAAATGATAGGGAATTGGATTTAACCAAGGTAATGAATAACAATATATGGATGGTTTTAGGTGAGTTAAGGATGAAAGGAATTATAGTGGTAATGATATAGGCTTAGTATTAGGGTCTACCCCCTCACTTCACACATCATAGTGATAAGGGTGTTAGGTGCTTAGCAAAAATATACCATTAACCATGCTTTATACTTAACTAGAGCATCAAGTTGGCTTCCCCCTTGGTGATGAAATCCAAGTAGGTTGCCCTAAGTAGTCAAATGTTAAAATTCCTGTTTATTTTATGTGATTTGGCCATGTATGTATAAAATAAAAATAGTGAAACAAAGCGGTTAATTAAAAACCTTATAATTAGACTATGTGAACTATTCTAAGCAATCAAAAAACTATAAGGAAATATGTTATTTACATACAAGATGAATTCCAAATTTGAAACAAGGTATAGTGAAAAATCTATATGCATAACATACAAAACTAGGTTGATAGGGTCAAGCTAGTATTACTAAAGACAAGGTTTAGAAAACCTACTAGGTCGACCAAGTTGAACTAGTTGTTTTAGATATCATATAGAACACAAAACTAGGTCAACTAGGTTGATCTAGTTGCCTATGCAAGGGAAGTTTTGAAGACTACAAACTTGAAAGGAAAGTATAGAACATAAAAAGATAGAGAATAAAAGACTGACCTTGATGGTTTATAGATGTAAATGAAGGATATTATTGATTGATAACCTTGGATAAAATTTATCTAATCTATAGAACTTGGTCGAGTTGGTTGATCAAGCTTTACAAAAACCTAATGAAAAAGTGATGAAAATGCACTAGGTTGACCTGGTCAACCTAGTAGGTTGAACTAGCTATCTAAAAATTTGGAGACCTATACTAGGTCAAGTTAATAAATCAAGTTGTATAAGAACCTATTGAAAAGAGGTTGAAATGTGTTAGGTTGACCTAGTTAACCTAGTAGGCTGAACTAAAAGTCTAAAAAGTGTTAAAAACCTATACTAGGTTGAGCTGATCGAACTAGTTTCCTATTCTTACACATATACAAAAATAACTGGGTCAACATAATTGAACCAATATTTCAAAATATATGATAGAAATGATGATAAAAATAATGAATAGAAATCCTTCAAGGGTTAGTTTCACATTAGGTTCACCAAAATGTATGCAATCAAAATTGCATGGTGTATATGAATTAATATTAAATCAAATAAGATATATCACACCTACACTTCTAATTGGGTATACACTTGATAAGTGGGAACATGACCAATATGGGGAACTTCTAGACCCAATTAGGGGATCACTTGTATCACTTGTCATAACATATCATGCTAGGAAGGGTTCCAAATCTTACAGACTAACACAATCACACAACCCTAAAAGAGTCCTATGATTTGATATTTCACTTATGCTAACAAAAAAAAAGAGTAAACTATTATAATAATAAGAAAATTAAACTAGTCTAGTGCACATTAAATATTATGGCACAAAGTGGGGGTTAGAACAAAACAAATAAATAAAAACTAAACTAAATATGCATAGGAGACATATACTCAAATCAATGTATATAGAATCCTAATACATAAAATATTATAATATATATTGTATTATCTATTTAATCTTACAAAGGAGAAATAAAGTTAGGAATACTTACCTTTGAAGACAAACTTGCCTAGCCTCAATCTCTCCCTTAGCTAAGTTGCTTCACAAGATATTATTTTGGTTTGTAAGGATAACAAGGATAAATCAGCTATAGGCTACACAACCTACCTAAGCATCTAAAATACATTTCCACAAGAAAAGATTGGAGATCCAAAGAAATTATTAACCATAAAGATTTATTCCTCAAGTATAATGGTCAATAAGTAGATGTCTGTTTATACTTATTTTCTTAATTCAACTCTGTTGAAATGGTGGTAAATGACCTTGTATATATAGTAGTATCTTACCTATAAAAAATTAGACATATCAGTTGTATTAAGTTGACCAAGTTGACTTAGCACATTTTCAAGATAACTCATTAGGTTTATGCTAGGTTAGCTAGGAGGCTAAGAAACCAAAAGATCAAAAGTATCCCCAAAACACACTAGGTTGACTAGGTTGACCTAATTTGATGAATAGGTCAAAAGAGTAACAAGGACAAAAATCAAATAATAAAGTATGATAATGGTTGGAATGGATAGGAAAGATAATAATAAGCCTAGCGTTCAATAGTTTAGGGGACAAGAATGTAGATGGAAAGTGGAAAAATGAACAACAATCTTACAAAGCACTGATGGTTTGCCCACCGCTTTTGGTGATGCACCCTTTAAGGCATGCACTTAGAGAGATTGAGACTCAAAAAGTTACTAAAAGATAAAAAAGTGTCAGTAATAAATAGAAATTTGAAAATATTTTTTGTATACACCTATTTCAATCTATCCTCTACCTTGTTTATGTATTCTCATCTACTCATACCTCTTGTCACCCCTTCTTTTTCCTATAGACTACCTTAATCAACATTGTTTAGTGTATGGAACTATAGTAGTTGATGTTCATACCAAAATAAACATATTTAGATCTCAATAAGGATAAAACTAGGGCCTAAACATCATTTTTTACATCTTGATCATATCCTTAGGGTTTATCCTCCCTATCTTTACTAGCGGGTATCACTTACATAGTCACACATAAGGTTTATGTGTCTTGATTATGCAACTCAAGCCAAATAATCACCTTATAATCATATCATCATCATATGAATAATTGAGGGATTATTATACATTTTTATATTTGAGACTCCACTTTCATATGTTATTGTATTTTACACTCTATTTATTTTTTCATCTCCTCATTTAAGGCAATCCTAACTGACTACATGTGCATAATTCAATCCAAAATGTATTCCTATAGATTCATTTTCCATTGGTGAGATGACCTCCATATTTTACCTTTCCTCTTAGTTTGAATCTTATCTATTCATGTGCATGCACTATCTTATATTCAAGGTTTAGGATATATATCATCAACAATATTGTGAGTATTTAGTAATGTATGTTGACTAACAATAGGTCTGCTAAATATACCTTTGATCTAGAATATAGGCTCCATTACATACTTGGGATATTTATGAATCTATTTATTTTAAATTATTATACTCGAGGCATTAATATTCCAATTCATATTCCTTTTTCATGTTCAAGGTTAATACTATATACTTTGAAGGACTCTACAAGGTGAAACTAAGTCATTTCATGTAGGTGGTGATTTACATTCTCAAAAGGGTTTATAGTTGTATCGATTCATTTCTCCTAGACTTGATGAAACTTGATGACCTTATAGAGTAGTTAAAATTTTTACACATTACTTGGGTTTGATTATAATATCTAAACCTATTAGGGAGTGACTATTGGGTCATATAGAGTTTTAAATTTGAATGCAAGGCTTACAATTGAGGTTAAATGACAATGTAAATGTTGTAAAATGGAAGAAGATATTTGATGGCTTGAAATGAATTATGAGCTCATACCCAAGATAATATACAAGGGACCTATACATATATATGAATATACCTATTAGAATATAAAACTTTGAGATCATAAATAAGCAAAACATAATGTAAAATATAAATCTAGGGCTTTCAAAAAACCTTAACTTTTACTAAATAACCTTATCATATACTAAATAGGACTGGGAAGGCATTTTAGAAGTAAATGGTCATTTATTGACATGTGTAAAATATGGTAGTGTTTGATAACCTTGATACAAGGATATATTGGTGTGAATACAAAACTCTTTACTATGTTTGGTGTGTTTTGATAACCTTTAATCCACCACTATACAACATATTGTCTTCTTACACAGTAAAACTTAGACCTATTAGAAATATTCCCTTGGAGGAACCATTTGAGAGATTTTGAGGTCTTTATGAAGATTAAAATTAAACCAAGGAGGCATGAATAACTTCATTACACCATTACTAAACCTTGAAACATTATTCACTTTAAGATATATGCATTGAACACACTTTCCCACTAATGAAACCTGTTTATATCCTTTAGATAGTGTTAGCTTAGACATTTCTAATTTATATATTCCCAAACTTGTGAATACAAGGTTTATTATTACATTAAATGTATCTAAAAGACTATATTAAACATGAATAACCACTATTTTGATCAAACATACCAAAAAACACTAAAAATATTAACCTTCCTTTACGCTGTACAGATGAAGATAGTGACTAGGTTACCCAAATTCTTAACATTTTTTAATATAGATGTAAAGACTAAACCTTAAAAAAATTCCCATGATTATAAGTTCATTATGTCTATTTTAATTTTCTATGATCCTAGACCTTCTCTCTCTATCTATCCTCTATATGGAATGAGCACAAACCTAAAGTGCTCTCCTTATTTGCCAAAGAGGTAGGTAGAGTAAATGAACTAGTTTTGGGATTTTTTGGCTTTGAAATACATTGATTTATTTAACATATTCCTATAGTTAAATCTCCTTATATACCTCTAACTCCACCATATCCAATCCATATTTTATGGATCACTACCCAAAAAACTCCTACAACTTACAAATTTCCTATGTTTTCTCATGTTTTAAACCACAAATCATTATTAGTGAGTAGGAGGAGGGAAAATAGGGGTTAGATAATGTTTAAATGTTATTGTTATGGAATTTTAGAGTTAAGGAGACATGTTTCCACATGTGTGGGACTAATTTAGAGGCAGTAAGGTGTGTTGACTTAAGATAAAGGCATCATTAGTATATGAAACACTTCTTCATGGCAATGAGGTGTTCATGTGAGTCCCAAAGGGTGTGCTTAATGGATATAGTGGCATCTTGGGGTTACAAATAATCATTTAAGGCTAAAAACTCTATTTCAAAAATAATACATCATGTTTTATAGTGAAATGTGTAGCTGAATGGCATTTCAATACTTATTAAAGCATCCTAAAACATGTTAAAGACTTTAATTAGGTTCTCATGATCCTAGATAGCATCCATAAAAACTTAAGATTAAGTCATACCTTGCATATTATCAACACACCAGATAGGTTCATGATGAGTTATTAGCTAAAATATTTAGTTATCTCTACCATGACACATTTGACTATTGAGACCACTTCAAAGCCTTATCATATACCTTCACACATTCTCAAACACTATGTGGATACTTCACACATGTTGAAATAGGGAGTAGTAATAACCACTATGCATATGTAATAAAAAATGCATCATTTCGATAAATAAATCCTAGATCAAATGGGATAGATCACACATAAACTTTCGATTGGGGCATACAGTTGTTAAGTGGGAGCATGACCAATGTGAGGATTTAATAGACTCGATTAGGGAATCACTTATCACAAAACATCATTGAAGATAGGGTTCAAAATCCTATAGTATATAACATAACAACCCTAAAGTTGTTTAATGATATAATATTTCACCAATCTAATAAAAATAAAAGTAAATCTAATCTACTTTTCACCAAAGGTTGTGGCACAAAGTGGGGGTTAGTAAAGAAAAAAAATAAAAACATGTATAGGGAAATTTAAATAAAGTAAGTATGAGTAACACCCTAATACATGGAATATGAAGAGTAAAATTATTTGAAACAAAACTTATGCTACTTCTATCTAATAAAAGAGGGGAAAATAAAGTTAGAATATACATACTTGAATGTGAACCCATCAAGACTGAATCTCTCCCTTGGCCTAAGGGGTTTTAGAAGTGGAGGTTGTGGTTCATAAGGATCACTTTTTTAGGCCAAAGCATATAAGACCTATCCATAAGAATAAATTCTCCAAAATAAGAAACCTAAGCTAAGTCTCCTCATGTATAATGATGGAAGAGAAAATTGTGAATAAATGCAAGTGAATAATAAATCTTATTACACATTCTAATAATGACCAAAATGACCATGTTTACATAGGTTTAACTTACACTAAAATAATTCAAGAATGTTGGATATGATAGGTCAACTCAATTGACCTAACACATTTTTAGGCTAACTCACTAGGTCTGTGCTAGGTCAGTTGGGAGGCTAACAAAAAAAAAAGAGAGAAAAGGTTTGCAAACTATACAAGGTTGACTAGGTTGACCTAGTATGCTGAATAGGTCAGAAGGATTCAAATCAAGGAAATGAAGAATAAAAATAGTAAAATGACTAGAATACTATTTAAGGGAAGAAAAACAACTTAGGCAAAAAATTTAAGAACTAGCTGGATTGGTAATAATATGACATAAAGGGACAACAATCCTAAAAAGCACCAAAGGTTTGCCCAGCCCTTTCTGAGTTCACCCCTTAGGTCATGGACTCAAAGAGATTGAGTCTCTATAGTTTCCTATAATATGTAAAAAATCAGTAATCAATAAAATTTGAAAACATTATGTGTATACATATGCCCCATTCTAAGCTCATCAAACATCACTAAGGTGTAATAGGGGATGGTGCTTTGAGAAAGAACATAAGGATACAGACAATGTTGATGCTAAAAAGAGGTTGTATTATTTTAAAAACATAAAATAATTGAAAGTAAATGACTAAAATGGAAACTAATCTAGAAATCAAATGACTAAAAAGTAAATGTAATGCATACCTTAACTAACCTTTTAATGCAAGATGGTTATCTTGTATGTTTTTAGTTTTTATTATGTAGGGTGCAGAGACTACTTTTGATAAACCCAAGAATGCAAAACTAAATAGCAAAAACAAACGAATGCAATAAAATCCAAGATAATTTGTGGTATGAGGATGGGAATACTTGGGGTGTTTGGTAAGTTAGGGTGATAGGTGTTATGTTAGACCAAATGACAAAGTAAAACAATAAGAGTAAATTGGGTAAACAAAAAGCTAAGGATACTAAAGACTAAAAAGCTTAAGTAAGTTATCCTAAATCAAGAAAAACAAATTCACTAAGTCAAACCAAGGATACATGTCAAATAGGATGGAAAAACAAAATGAAAACAAATGGTAAAAAGACTAAGACAAAAGGACAAAACGGTAAAACAACATTGATGAGTGAGAATTAATAATCCACATATCAATCATCAATGGAAAAAGTATGTGTAAAAGGGAACAAACATTATCGAGTGAGCAATAACAAACCACATCTCACTCAACAATAGAAAAAGGTTACAAACTTAAGTGTCAATAATAGCAAGACAACAAAATCATGACAAATGGAAAAAAGAAAGGAAATTAAGTCTAGTAAATGTAAGGTCATATAAATAAAATAATCCAATGTTACTTAAACATGTTGTTTTTCTCTAAGGATAGATAAAACTATAAAAAAAGTAGTGCTAGCATGTTTTTAAGAGGTGAAGAAGAAGGAACTAGAAGAAGAGGGAAAACAGATTTGGAATCACAATCTGTCTATCAAAGGGGATAATGAAACTAGTGGAGGGGGAAATGAACGAAAAACAAAGGTAGAGGAATGCTTTTTTGAACTAAAGACACTAAAATTAGCTTTGTCAAAACAAGAATAATTTCAACCTTAATAACTAAGAATAAATTCTCTATAGACACAAGTCTTCGGTAAACAAATGGAGTATATGGATCATCCTATGAAGGCTATATGCATGAAAATTAAAATGGACCTACCTACCCATGATGCGTTCCCCACTCTTTAGGACCCCTTATAGAACTATAAATCTATTGAAAAGATTGGGTACCTGCATGAGAAAGTAGGTAGCACCATAAAGTTTTTTGAATTTCCCTATCCCAATCTACTAGCCTACCACACCCTAAAGGATTTCAGCTCTATGTGAAGCTTACTATGGAGTTTAAGCTTTAATTAGAGATATAAATTCTATTTTTAATCATGTATTTTAGTGTGATTTTGAATTTTGATATTTTTTATGTTACCTTTTAGATATCATTTCCTTTTTTCAAATGATTTATCTTTTAATTTTATTTCGATGTCTTTTTCTATTACTCCTCCATATGGATTTATAAAACCAAACATGGGTGCTAAAGATGAATTTCATTTGAATACTTGGGATAAGGTTTCCAAGATAGAGAAACTTCAAAGAGCATGGGGCTTAATAATCTCATAAATCAAGGTGAAATGAAAGTGATATCTTGATTTCCACCTTGTTTTATCTAATATGAAGATGAGAGTAACGGGAAAATCAAGAGGAAAGACACACATAAAAATTTGAATTGCTTCAAATTACAAAAAAATGTGACAGAGGGACAAAAGAAGGGATATAATGATAGTAAAGTCTGATTCCTTATCATAAAAAAGAGGGAAATGGAAGAAAGCATGTTAACCTAGATTATTGTGTAGAATTCATCTAACAAAATAAGTAAAAGCTAAAATTTAAGAAAAAGGATCAAGAACATGAAAAGAATAGTAGTTTTATGAGGAGGGTTGGGTCTTATCCATGATCTTACAAAGCAACTCATAAAATATAAACCCATAAGGGTGATAATAATTAAAAACTGAGGGAGCCTTTTGATAAAGCATCTCACAATGAAAAACCCATATTATGCCAAAATGGCATTTCCAAGCAATAAAAAGAGAAGAAAATGATTAAAAAATGGTGGTTTTGTGAGGGAAGTTGGGTCCTATCCATGGTCTTACAAAGCAGGTCACAAAAGAGTATGCAAAGGGTGTGAAAAACAAGAGAAAATGCAAGAATATAATGAAGACTATGGTACATCAAGAAACCAAAAGACCAAAATGGAGGACTAAATTTTTGTAAAAGGAAGAAAACTAATATAAAGGGAGAGACTCATGCTTAAGTAGCCTACAAAAATAACTAGATAGATATAGATAGAAAACATGACAAAAAGTAAATAGATCCTATATTAATGGATATATCAAAGATGAACACATAAGAGACAAACCTATGTGTCTCAAAATGTTTTTTGAAGTTGAATTAGTTTGGTAGCATATAATGTAAAATAATAGTGGGCATCACAAGATGCCCTAAAGGCTAAGTGGATGTACGGATGGGCATTACAAGACACCCCAAAGTCTAAAATTATATGTGGGTGGGAATTTAAATATGACCTAAAGGATAGATTAATGTGTGGATGGGAATCAAAATATTCCCCAATAAATAAAAAGAGGAAGAAGAGATAGGAAAGCATAAGAAGAAAAGAGAAAGTCATAGAGTGTATGAATGGATTCAAGTTGTCCAAAAAGATTCCTATAGGAGACCTCATTATAAGTAAAGAGAGATGAAAAAAATGCAAAATTAGAGAAATGGGAAATTAGATTTTAAAAAATAAAAGAAGCAAGAAACAAAACTAGGTTGACCAGATCGACCTAGTGTAGGAAACAGGGCTTGCTGACTATACTAGGTTGACCAAGTCGATCTAGTGTAGTGAATATAATATATAAAAATTAAAAAGTTGACCAATTAAACCTACTATAGTGAATAGGGAAGAGGAAAATATTTATAATAAGTTTGTAAATTAAATAAGATAATTTTTAGCTAATCTAAGAACGTAAGTGCAAAAAGGAAACATACAATCATTTGAAGTGATGTTGGCCAATCCAATTGATGTACACAAAGTAAAGTCCTACACTAACACTAGATAATTCAAGATTTTACATACATAATTGACAAAGAGAAAGAAAACAAATTGAAAGTAAAATTGGCTACTTGGTCAACCTATAATGTTTATTAGATTAGTAAAAATGATTTTAAGTGAAAAAAGATTGGCTATAAGCAAGGTACTAGATACCAATCTAAGGATAGTTTCATGTAAGTTTAGGATGAAAGGGATTGTAGTGGAAATGAGACAAGATTGGTATTAGGGACTACCCCTTCACTTCACACATCATATCAATAAGGGTGTTGGGTTCTTAGCCAAAATATACCATTAACCATGCTTTATACTTGACCAAATCATCAAGTTTGCTTCCCCCTTGGTGATGAAATCCAAGTAGGTTAGCTTGGGTAGTCAAATCTTATTAATTTTTATGTAGTTTGGTCATGTGTGAAAAATAATAGAAATATTAAAATTAAATTATTAATATAAAATACCATAATTAGACTATGCGAACTATTCTAAGCATGTAAGTAATTAAAAAGAAAGATGTGATTAACATATAAGGTTAATTGTAACTTTGAAACAAGGTATTAACTCTATGGATAATCATATATAAAAGGGTTGATAGGGTTGAACCTATAATATGGAAGCAAATTATAAAAATGAACTAGGTTGGTTAGGTTGACCTAGTTATTTTAGAACACACAAAACATAAAACTAGGTCCACATGGTCGACCTAGTTGACTATGCAGGGGCAGTTTTGAAGACTGCCAACTATGAAAGGAAAGTATAGAAATATAATAATAGAAAATAACTTGAGTGATTTAGAGATGAAAACAAAGAATTTTTTTGATCAAGAACCTTATATGCTTGAAAACTGGATCAAGATAGTCAACCAAGCAATATAGAAACTTCTAAAAAAGTGCTAAAAATGCACTAGGTCGACCTAGTCGACCTAGTTGATTGAACAAGAAGTTTAAAAATTTCAAAAAATACACTAGTTCAAGTTTGTCAGTCTAGTTGTATAAATATATTTCTACAAATTCTAAAACCTATACTAGGTCAAGATGGTCAATCTAGTTGCCTATTCCTACCAACCTATGCATATAGGTAAATAAACTAGGTCGTCAGGGTCAATCCAACATAGTAAAGATATGATAAAAATAATGATGAATATAAATGAAATAATTCAAATAAATCTTTCAAGGATTAGAATCACATCAAGTTTACCAAAATTTATGTAATTATAAATGCATCATGTCCATACATCAATCCTCGATCGGATGGGATAGAGCACACCTATAATTGTGATTGGGGCATACAGTTATTAAGCAAGACCATGACCAATGTGAGGATCTACTAGGCTTGATTATGGGATCACTTATCATAAAACAACATGAAATATAGGGTTATAAAGCCTATAATCTAACACAACAACATAACAAACCTAAAAGAGTCATATGATTTAATATTTCACTAATCTAATAATAAGAAAATTAAATCTAATCTAGTATGCACTGAAGCTTGTGGCACAAAGTGGGGATTAGTAAAGAAAATCAATCAAAAGATGTATATGGAACTTCAAATAAAGTATGATTAACACCATAATACATGTAATATGAAGAGTAATATTATTTGAACCAATACTTATGCTACTTCTATCTACTAAAAAAGAGGAAAATAAAGTTAGAGTATACTTACCTGAATGTGAACCCATCAAGAATCAATCTCTCCCTTAGCCAAATGGGATTTGAAGAGGAGTATGTGGCTCATAAGGATCAATTTTTGAGGCCAAATCATCCAAGACCTATCCATAAGACTAGATTCTTCAAAATAAGAAACCTAAGCTAGGTTTCCTTAAGTAGAATGGTATAAGAGCATATTATGAATAAGTACAAGTGAATAATAACTCTTGATTGTGTATTGTTATAATGACCAAAATGACCTTGTCTATATAGGTATAACTTACACTAAAATCATTCATGAACTTTGGCTATGCTAGGGTGACCCAGTTGACTTAGCATATTTTTAGGCTAACTCACTAGATCTGTGCTAGGTTAGTTGGGAGGCTAATAAATAAAAAGAGAGAAAAGGTCCAAAAACTATACTAGGTCAACCAAGTCGACCTAGTATGTTGAATAGATAAAAATGGTGCCAATTAAGTAAATTAAGGATAGAAAGAGGAAAAATACTAGAAGACTATGCATGGGAACAAAAATAGCTTAGGGAGAGGTTTCAAGAACTAGTTGGATTGTTAATAATATGGAAAAAAGGGAAAATAATCCTAAAAAACACCAAAGGTTTGCCCACCCATTTCATATTTCACCCCTTAGGGCATGTACTCAAAGAGATTGAGTTTCGATGGGTTCCTACAGGATGTAAAGCATTATTAATTGATAAAAGTTGAAAATATTATGTGTATACACAATATGTTTCATGACATGACAAGGCCTTGGAACCTGTTGCATTTGGTATGACAATTATTGACGTCACATTGGACTATCATAACCTCTCAAGGACATAATAAATATGACTAAAAGTTATTTTTTTAGTTTCTTATTCATGGGTTGACTCCTTTCTTGGCTTGAGGGTATAAAGTATTGAACAGTTTATGGAGACTAAAGACAATGTTTTGATATGTAGTTTGACTATGAATATTGGGGAAAGGCCCTCATTCCTATATATCTATAAAATAAATAAAAAAATACCATAAATAGATTATTTAGTATCCCTTCATGATAATATCCAAGTAGTTTTAAAGCTATAAATAAATCATTTCAATGGAAATCCAAAAAAAGTGAAAAATAAGAGCAAACAATGAAGTGTTGAAAGCTAATTCATAGGTTTTAGAAATTAAATAAGCATGCAACCTACTAAGAATTAAAGTGATTTTAATTACTATCAATGTAGGTTAATTCCTTTGGATTTAACTAGTAAGCACAATAAATAGAACAAATTTGATCCAATCAACCAATTTGATTAAATAAAACATAATAGAGTCTAGCTAAGTGACTCAGTCTATTAGAAGATATGATAGAATAAATTTAGTTGAGTATGTTGACTTTAGTTTTTATGTATAAAACATATGCAAAGGTAAGCACAACTAGTCTACTAATCGTTCTTAGCTCAAAGAAGATAAATCCTACTTAAACTTCTAATTTTTGATACATTATATATTTGAGTTAATGACCAAGATGGATCTACTAAACCTAACTAGAGGATGTCTTACCATAATAATATCAATAGGGAGGGTTTCAAATCCCCCAGTCAATTAAAACTATGCAATAAACCTAGCTAGGTCATATGTTTTCATATTCACAAAGTAAAAGACAACTAAATCAAATTCTAATCTGGTGCTCACCAAATATTTTGGCACAAGGTGGGGGTAATAAACATAAAAAGTAAACATCCATATAAGATCTATACTCATGTCAATTTATATGAAATCCTAATTCATGAGAGTGAAGTACAAATTCTAATGTATCCACACCTACAAATGAGGAAAAAATTTAGGAATACATACATTTGAAGACAAACTTATTGAGACATAATATCTCAATTTAAAAAGGTGTTTAACAAGAGGTTATTCTGGTATGTAAGGATAATAAGGATAAGTAAGCTTTAGGATACATAACATATCTATGCATCCAAAGGACTTACCCACAAGACAAGATCTATATCTTTAAAGAAATTATTGAAACCCTGAGATATGTTCATCAAGTAGAATGGTGGATAAGTATATGCCAAATATATGTTCTTATTCTCTTCCCCCTTTTAAATGATGAGATGAGTGTGTATATATAGCTTAATCTAACCCTAAACCTTTATAAGAGTTTAGCCAATAGAGTTGGCATAATCAACTATGTATCGTTATTGATAAAATAAAATTAGGTCTTGGTCTAGGTCAGTTAGGGTATGACCTAGACCATAAATAAGTTATATAAATTAGAGTACAGAGTTGATGGGGCCAACAATATAATGTAGACTATTGGAAAGGGTTTTAGGCTTAGGACCAGGCTAATGAAAGTGGAAAATGACTAGAGGAGGGTGAAAATAGGAGGAAAAGCTTAGAGGAGTGTTTTTTGGATATGGTTGTGTAGATATCAATTGGTATTATAGGGACAATTATCCTTTGAATTACTAATGGTCTACCCACCCCTTTCCTGGCGTACCCTTTAAGGTGTATAACTTAGAGAGATTGAATCTTGATGGGTTCCTATAAGAGAGAAAACATCATTGTTGATAAAGTTTGAAAATATTTTTTTATAAATATGCCCCAATAAAAGATCATCATGTGTCACTTAGGTAAAACATGGGATGGTGCTTCAAGAAAAAAACATAACAACACACAATGTTGAAGCTAAATAAATTACATTAAGGAGAAAATAAGATAAATGAAAGAACATAATTCAAAAACACATACCTTTACTTACCTTAGTGTTGTAGATAAAGAATGAGATGGAAGAAATTTTAAGGTGTAAACTATAGGGAACATTAGGCAAACATGTATAAATTAGAAAAAAAGAGCAAAAAATCAATTTTTTTTAATAATAAACATGTAACATGTGAAAATATTCTATATGATGTTAGGATTCTAGAATATTTAATGGTTTGGAAAAAGAGATAGTAGAAACAAAGATATGATCAAAAGACAAAATAATTTGGTAAATATTTGATAGATAAATAATTTTCTAATAGTAAATATAAATAGGGTGAAAAATAATTCATTTGTTATTTTTACTACTCTAAGAAAATAAAGCTTTGAGAGACCTAGTTTGAGACTAGAGAGCCATCATGGTGAGGAGACAATAACTGAGATGGGGAGAATGCATAGTGGTAGCATAGGTAAGAAATTATGAATTTCAAATTTTTGGGTATTTTAATTTGAAATTGAGATAATAAAGAAAATTTATTAGTAGGCAAAATATAGGCATCAAAATTGACCCTAAGAAATTTTTAGGTAAACTATGGGTAGAATGGAACAATATGTAAGAAGAAGTTGGACCAATAAATGCCTAAGGAATTTATGGTAAATATTCAAAAATTGATCATTATAAAAGAATGAAGTTTATCAGGATGGCTTAGTCTATAAGTCAAGTACAAAGAAAGGGGTTAAATGAATAGTAGTTAGCCAAGTTAGTACTCTAAGTGCTAGTAGATTATGTAATAGTGGGATGATTTAGTTTATAATGAAGGTAAAATTTACTACATACTAGAGGGCCAACTTAGTTGGGGGGAAATTGTTAATATAGTATATAAAAATGGACCAACTATGTAACACAGGACCGACTTAGTATGCTAATGTTGACGGAGGGCCGATTTAGTATAAAATAGGTTTATCTAGTTGAAAATGACAAGCACTGATCTAGTAATGATTTATTATTAATTAGGTCAATTCTATAGGAAAATGAAAAAACATGAGAAACTAAATCAAACCATCTAATTAAGTAATTAATTTATGAATTTTTAATAATGTATTTTGATTATTTATTACATGGCTATCTAATACATCCTTTATTATTTGATATTTTGTAGAGACACTGGATATATTTTCACTTGATAGATCCAATGTGGCTACCATATTTACTAGATCATTTGAGTGATGTTGATAGAGATAGACTAGTTATGTTAGGTTTCAGAGGTATCATGGAGATGAGATGGATCCCTCTGAGTGTTGATCTCATTGTCATGATCATTAGAGCATGGGAATAGTTGATGAACACTTTCCTATGGATGGTGGATGGGGATACCATTGAGGTGGGGATTTTTCGAGGATGTCCATGAAATACTTTGAATTATTATAGGAAGGATGACAATGATCACTAATGCATCAGAGGTTATAGATGAGAGATAATCACTATCCTATTAGGTGACTTGCTTAGATAGGATATACCCTAGGTTAAGGGCGAGATTATTTTACATTTACATTATGGCCATTCTAGAAATCTAAAAGGTAATGATATGACTTGTGACATCATAAGTGTTATTTCATAAGTTAATGGCAAGGTAATGCTATATGTGATACCATTGTGTCAATTGATAATAGATTAAGGTACACTCTATGATTTTTGGGATATCATCTAAGTATAAATCATGGATGATATGTATGGGATGTTTTTTAATAGGGTATAAGACCAGGGGGTCTATGGTTTTTCTAAGTCCTTATGTATACAAGAGGCTCCCCATGTATAGTTTAGTTGAGTTACCTAATGTGATCGATGAAAAGTTGCCTCAAATCATGTGATGGAGATATGATCATGTAGCTTGGGTGTTTCCCCATGTGTCAGCTCTATAGACTATCACATGAGGAGATATCTTATGTTATCCATATACACAAATTATTAATTTATGGCCTAGATGCTTGACCATTACTACAAGATTAGCATGAATGCAAATCAGAGTCCACTCCAGCTCATAGGTAGAGCTACATCTTATGGCACACTTTCCATTATAGTTTGAAGTCCCACACCTGGTGGCCCCTCTATTAGTGATTTATTATTGGGCATGGCATAATAGAAATATGAGAGGGAGGGGAGGAGGATGGGTATTAGTATATATACCATTGATCTAGTCTCATTATGATAAACCATGAACTAATTGATCATGATAATTGATGACAATGAATCTAGTAGGGAGAGATGTCAAGGATGTGGAAGCAGACACATGACATGCACCATAATAGTGACAACAATTACCACCATGTATTTACCAAATATGTAGGCACCATAAATGAGA
>JARHVA010005274.1:1092500-1107500 GCA_037957365.1 Torreya grandis | reverse complement strand
CAGTAATAGCTTAGGAGGCTATATAGCCTTATCATAGGGCTGAGGAAGGGTAGGATGAATTTTTTTGATATATTATAATATATTTTGACAATGTATGGAAGAATGATTATTTATGATGTGGAAGTAATATATATGCTTGTTATAGACTTTAGGGGTCTACTAATGAAAGGAGTAAAAGTAAAATCTAGGGAGGGCTAGTATTATTGATAGTATATATTCCATTGCCTAAAAACTCCATGAATATCATAGTAATGTTTATTAGCCCATTGGATATGTAAGGCATCAACTTAGGGCAAAGGAGGAATATCATCATTGAGGGTAGGTAGGGTTGGTGTAGATACTAGGCTAGGCTCATCATAAGGAGAAGCAAAATTAGATACATATTGAGGATTAGATAAAGGTAGAGTGGGAGAAGGAACTAGACTATGTTTAGCTTAGGAAGAATCAATATGCATAGAGGGCTTAAGGATGGTGGCAAGATATCCAGGAGAAGTAGGCTATAGGGATCCTAGTATCTATAAAAATGATAAGGACTAGTCATAACATGATCCATGAACATGATCCTAAGAGGATTTATTGAAATTAGAGGTGTACCATGCAATTTATACATATCTACCCTATGAAAAAGAGGAATATTACTAGAGTTAGTAACAATATAAGAAATAATATGATTAGACAAATAGAAAGACTAAAATAAAGAAGTATAGTACTAAAATATCTTGACATCTCTAGCCCAAATGAGTCCTCATAGAAATGGATCATATAAAGTATAACCATAATCATAACTGGTTGTATAAAGGTTGATGGTATAGGTAGGTGTAATATTTTCATCAAAAGTTATGTGATGAATATAATGTCAAATTTTGGTTAAGATCATGGGGATATCATTGATAATGAACTGATGGTAGCATGGCTTCAAGGATAGTGAAAGTTGGGAGATGAGATGAGGGGATAAATAAAAAGTTTTGATCTTGATTTTTATCTCATCCATCTCATCATGATCATAATCTAAGAGGTTAGCTGGTATGTTTCTGATGATTTCAAGGTGACCATGATAACCTGAGGTAGAGTTGACAAGAAAATTAAAATGTTGAGATTACCTAAATATGACACTTGGAAAGGATTCAATGGTTGGAATTTTTAATACACCACATTCTTAGAATTATTTCAAATTCCAAGGGTTTGTTTCTCCTTAAAAATTATATATAGAACCATTATAAGGATACTTGACACATTGCTAGGTAGATGAGATGACAACCTTCATGTAATGAGTCTAGGGTCTACCAAGCAAGATGTTCTAGGAAATGTGAAAGTTAATTATCATAAACTTCACTTGAATAGCGATAGGAGGGATGGAAATAGGAATCCAAATGTAACATAAAGGATGTATTTTCATTCTATCATAACCTTGTCATGTATTTCATGTGGATTTAAGATTACACTCTGAATATCTAAGAATTTTAATGAAGTCAAAGAAGGTGATGCAAGCAATTAAATCGTCATCAATGAAAGAATGATTGATTTGGATATAAATGATTTGAATTATTATAAATAGTGGAAGATCATCCATATGAAGTAAATTCTCATCAAGGATAATGGAATAAATAGGAAATTTTAGGTAAAGAGAAGTGTCTACTATTTCATCAGTGTGGATATACATCTCTTTATATTATTATAAGATACTATATTTAGAACTAGATAAGGTATCTTCACATCCTACTAGGGGAGGATGAGATATGTTAATTTCAAATAATAGTTATGTCAGGTAGTTGTAATGATGAGGGAAAGTTCACATGAGCTCAAGAAATGGTATTTGATATGGGAGAGTAGTAAGTTCCATAATCGTGTCCTATTAATCATAACCCATGGGTGGAATAATAGATAGAGGTGTGTAATGTTGGAGGAAATCTTTGATAGGAGGATTGTAAGTGCATTCAAACTTGTGTTGATAATACTTGGTTTATTTCATTTTAGGAAAAATGGGTTGATTATCTTTATATGATGGGATAGTAGATTTAGGTATTTATTGTGATTGGTTTTAATAAATGTTATTATAAGGTTGAGGATTGATGTTTATGGGTGTAGATGTTGGGGTAGTTGTATAAATAGTATGAGAGGTATTATCCAATTAAGGTGTTGGAAGTGGTTATTGCAAAGAGATAAGGTCCTCTTTCCCTAATTTTGGTTGATGAGATGGGGAAGAATATTTAATAACACAAAAGTTTTGTGAGGTTTGGTGGATGTGTGTGTATAGGATTAGAGTCAATTAAAATAGCCAATGTTCACATATTATTCATGTTTACTAGAATATGTTTATGAGTTTGGTTGATAAGACTTTAAACATTATTAATAGGAGTAGACTTGTCATTATTATCTTGATGATTAAGAAGAGGATATTTATATATGGAAAGATGAGCATTAGCATAGTTCAAAGCTTTATTTTTATTTTGTGTTTTATGATATTTAAAGGATATGTCATAGTCTTGTTGGCATAAAGGAGTGATTGAATCCTAATCAAAGTTTGGGCTAAGAATAAATTTCATAGCTAAATTATGTAATTATCTACAAGTCTTGTGAGAGTGGCACCAACTTTAATGAAAGCAAAAAAAATTGTTTGGATCTTACCATGATTTCATAAGATAAGTGGGATTAATATCTCATGGTATATGCCTTGGTGTATGCTTTTAATCTCAACTAAGGATAAAAAATTATAAATATGAATGTTGTTTGTTTAATGAAATTAAGGATTATGGGTGTTATTTAGAGGGGAACATGATCCAAAACATTGTTAGGAGTGATGTATTGAATATTTGTAATGGTATCATAAGAATCAATGACACCATCATTGGTAGCAAGATAATTTTTATTTTCAATGAGAATGCAAGTACCTATGGGAGGTTGGGATGGTTCAAATTGGCACATGAGAAAATATTGGAATTTAGCTTGGTCAAGGGATTATTCCAATTTTTTTGGAGAGAGAGCCCTAACCCAAAATTACACTTGGGATAAATAGCATTAGTGAATAGATGAAAGAGGTTGTCATATGTCATGTTATGCTCACACTTATTTAACAATTTCTTCCATTATTTGATGAAAGTTTGTTTGGTTTCAGTTTCAAGTTCCTTACAATTGATAAAGTGAGCCAACATGTTATTAGGGAGATCACTAGTTTGAAAATATTATACGAGGGAGTTTAATATATCTTCAAAACTAGTGATATAAATGGATTTGAGTTGACTGTACAATTTTAATGTCTCTAGAGAGGGTTTTCACTAATAGTTTGGTATCTTGAAAAGTTTTTAATTTGACCCAATCTTTATAGAGATTACCAATTATTTTTAAATGTAAGGTAGGATTAGTTGACCCATTATAGCTAATGGTCAGTGTGATACCTCCTATGTTGATATTGTCAATTTGAGGTATAAGAGGTTCATTCTAAAGATGTTTGATCATTTTTTTAAAAAGGGGTGGTTGATGAATTAGGTTTAATTAGGAATCCCTAAGGGGAAGAGGATGTAAATTTGATTTTAAACTTCCCATAGAACCCATTTAGGTTGATTTTAAAGGTGAATAATATGATCTTTCATTTGCATCATTTGATTGACATTATTAGTTTCAAAATCATTCATTTGATTAAGAATTTTCAGAAAGAGTTCAATGTTTTACAAGGTATTTTGAATATTTTATGTAGAATGAAAAACATTAACATTTTTATGAGTGGCATAGGTTGAAATATAAAAATTTGGCACACATGGCTCTAGTGGCATGAAAAACATTGGTAGAAAAGGAATCACTAGTAGCATGATTGGCATGTGTAGAAAAAAATGTATTAATGAAAGGATTGAAATTCAAAGAAAGGGAAACATAATTATAATTATTAGTGTTGGTGTAAAATAATGCACTAGTTTCTTAATTAGTGATGAGGGGCCTTGAAAAAAGTCCCATTACAGACAAAACCCAACATGTTAGTGGAGATACTTGACATGGATGTTAAAGAGATAAAATAAGAAGAGGTCATAGTTTGAGGAGTCAAAATATAAAGTAGAGTTTGAGAGTAAAATAAGTTATCACCATCAAATACAAGATATAATTTAGGGGAGTGTAAATGGGGTTCTTCTTATTCACCACTTATCATGAGATTGTAAATACTTTAAGGGGTTCTTCCTCAATGTTAAGGAAACTTGTTAATTAATAAGAGTATTTTAGGAGTGTACTATAATTATATTTGACCTTCTAAGGATAAAAGAGGATTAATAATTGACGATTAATGAGTAAGAGTCTCATAATATATAGTGTGAGTGGCCACATGCACATTTCTTTCATCTAAAGTGGAAGCCACAAGTTGTTTCCAAGGAAACCTATTGGGATTGGTAAAGGTCATCATGTCTATTTAATTTAAATTTTTGTTATCTTCAAATAATGAGTTCATGATGAGACAAAGAAGCTAAAGGTGGGATGTAAATACAATATTATAAATAAGGAAATATATTCAAATAGGTTGACTGTGTTCTGTAAACTACGGGGAAAATAGGAAGATAAAGATAAACAATCTTGTATGTCGACTATTACTATAGGAAGGAAGGCTAACTAAGAAGATAAGGATACATAGTTAGATAGGTCAATTGTGTACTACAATAAGGAAGGATAAATAGTATATAAGATAATATATTGACAAAAATGATAGTGTTCTAAAATAGAATAGAATTTTGTATAAAAAATTTGAAGTAAAATGAAACTAAACCCACAAGAAATTAGATCAATGTGGTTGATCCAATTAGATCACACATCATAACCCTTTCACCAAAGATGTAAAATGTAAGTTTTTTAATACAATATATAATTATCAAAGATTAATGATCTTGTAATCATTGGTAATGATCTAGAAGACAAGATACGTATCTCAAAAGAAAGGTTTGAAACCCTAAAATAACACCATAAGTAGAATGGTGGATAAGAAAATGTCAAATATACATTCTACTTCTTCTCTCCCTTTTAAATGATGAAATGTGTGTGTGTGTGTGTGTGTGTGTGTGTGTGTGTTTATATATATATCTGAATCTAAGCTTAAATCTTTCCAAAAGTCTAGCAGATAGGATCATCCTAATCAAATCTATATCATTATTAATAAAATCAAATCAGGTCTTGGTCTAGTTCATGTAGGGGCCAACCTAGACCTTAAATAAGGTTTATCAATTATAGTATAGGGTTGATGGGGCCAATAATGTAAATTAAACCATTGAAAGGGGTTTTAGGCTTAGGAATGAGATAATAAAAGAATAAAATTACAAGAGGAGGGTGAAAAATAAGAGGCAAATATTAGCTGAGTGTTTTTATAAGATGGTTATGTAGATAACAAGTGGCAGCATAGGGACAAAAATCCTATGAATCACTAATGGTTTACCCATACCTTTCCTAGTGAACACTGTAAGTCATACACTTTGAGAGATTAAGACTCTATGGGTTCTTTTATGAGAAAAATCATTAATAATTTATAAAATTTGAAAATATTATGTGTATACATAAAACATATAAAGAACTAAGTTGATTAAGTTGACTTAGTAGACTGTAAATGTATAGTTTTGTAGAATTGAAAATGGTAAAAATAGTATTGAAATTTAAATTTTTAAAAAGAGAATAAGAATAGATTTAATTAAAATGACAAAGGGAAGTATTGATCTAGTTAGATTAAACCTTTAGATATGACATAGTCAACTAGGTTGACATATTAGTTTTATTGAAGATTCTAAATTACAATTTTGAACTATGTCATCAAGGTGAAAGTTTTAACCTACAAAATTAGAAGACAAAATATTAAAAAAAATTCAAAACCATCAATGAAATATAAATAAAAATGGTAAATAAAAAATAAAAAATAGACTAACTTGATTGAATAAAAATCATTATAAACTAATAAATACATAAAATAAAGAAATCAAGCCGGTTGATTCAGTTAAATGTAAAAGTCCAAAAAGGAACTATGTCATTCAGATCGATCTAATTTTTTGAAACTAAAAAATTTACACACATATGGTCAAACTGGATAGATAGGGTCACCTTAATATCAAAACCTACAAACAAATGACCTAACTAGGTGGATAGGGTTGATGAAGCCATAAAAACCTATACATAGAGCCAAACTACATCAATAAGGTCAATAAAGATTTTAAAAAAAAATTGCACACAAATCTAAACTAGGTCTATATGGTCAATAAAGTATGTAAAACTATGAACCAAATGTTAAACTTAGTCGATAGGGTTAATCCAATTATATATAAATAAAAATTAAAAATATACAAGTGTTCGTTTCATGTCACGTTTGCCAAAATATATGCAAGTGAAATAATATAGATCCATAAATTATCCTACTCAATAATATCCAATCTCAGAGAAGGTAATCAACTAACTATCCTCTTAGCAATACATTATTTTATGTAGGTCATGATTAATAATGGATCTGCTAAAGCTACACTAAGAGATCTCTTATCAAAAAATGGTAAAGGAGAGGTTTCAAAGGCCTCTAGTCAAATTCCATTTTTTGATAACTCTAGATAGGTATTACGATTGTAATAATAATAAACAAGCTAATATACTAAAAAACATGCAAGTTAATCTAGTAATCACCAAAGATTATGGTATAAAATGCGTAAGATAATAAACATGCAAAGACAATTCCATCTAATATAACATAGAAATAATCTAAAAAATGAGAGATGTACAATTTAATCCATTATTTCTATAATATCCAATTATAAAAATATAAAGGGCTAAGAGTATGTTTACCTTGTTGAAGTTAACCTACCATGCCTCAGTATATACCTTGTCCAATGGTGCTTTGTAAGATGTTATTTTGGCTTGTAAGGATCACAAGGATAAATCTAAAATAGACTATAAGACTTCTCTTATGCATCCAATAAATCCACAATACAAGTACTACTTTTCCAAGGAAAAAACCTAAGTAATGAAGCCTCCTATTGATTGTATAAGAATATTTTCAAGTAGTAAAGATGCATAATTAAATGATCCTCTTTTTTGAAATCAAATTAAGTGTGTATTTATAGCCATGGATTAACCCTAAACCCTCTTGGGAATTTAGTCAATGAATTTAGCCAAGTCAACTTTATTAGATTGGAAAATAGAGTTGTTAGGACTCAAACTTTGTTGTCTTGGGCCGACAGATTTTTGTGACATGTGTTAACTTCCCAACAAGATAAACATAGTTGATGTACTATAAAAAGTGATAAAAAGGGGATTTACTTAGGGAGGGGCTATTTTATATGGTGAATTATGTAGGGAAGTGTATAAGCATAATTTTATTACTTATGGAATCATATAAGAGTAGCTTGTATTGGTTTTAGGTAATGGTATATGGGCCAACAATACTGTGAAACGCCAAAGTTTTTCCAACCCCTTTCCCAATACACCCATTAAGGTGTGAACTCAAGGATATTGATATTCAATAGGTTACTACAAGAGGGAAAACATTAATAACTGATAAATTTTAAAAACATTATATGTGTATATATAGACTCATGGAACACAATGACATACAGTTTAATGAAATACAATGATTGCATGATATCTTTTTAATGTTTTATTTTCAATAAACCATTCATTTATAATGGATAAGGGATGTAAATACTATAATAATACTATTGATAATTATTTTCACTATGCATAAAATAGATCACATATGTGGTTGGACTTCAATGTCAGTAGTTTTGAACATGATATTTAAAATGAGTTAAACCTAAGTTAGTTGCATGCATATGGGTTTTGATGGGAAAAATATTAGGTTTCCATTTAATATTCAAAAAGTGTACCCATACCTTTTGAAATCACAATTTAAGTGTAATTTATTTTAACTAACTCTCATGTAATGGGAAACATAAAATTTGAAGGGGTTATAAGGGTTGAAATTTTGGACATTATTTGGAACTTTAGCCATTATTATTGTAAATTTAAATCCAATCTAAAATACCAAATCAAGAGCTATACTAAAATGGTAGCTTTGGAAGAACCTATGGACATTTATTAGGACAATAAAAATTAGGATAATATTGTGTTGTTGTGTAGGACCTAGTAGACATGTATGCTAGGTCAACTTTATTAAATGAGGAATAGAGTCATTAAGCCTAAAATTATGTTGTCCTAGGCTGGAGGAGTTTCATAATATGTGTTGACTTCCCAATAATGTTGACCTAGTTGATGTAGTATAAAAAGTTGTAAAATGGGGTTTTACTTAGGTTGGGGCTATTTTGGATGGTTAATTTCTTAGGAAAGTGTATAAGTAGAATTTTAAGGCTATTTCTAACTTTTCAAGCTACTTTCTAACTCCATGTCAAATGGAATTTGAGGCTACTAGTTTATAAGCATAGTAGGCATGCTTCCCCTGGGAATCACCATTTTGTTGACCATTTTGGCCCTATAGGCCAAAATCGGTCTCCTTCCTTCCTTACTATTCTGAACCCTTAGTCTAGTCATGTACCCACCTTCTACAAAATCTCCTTTTTCTTTGAAATAAGACCTGTTATATAAAGCATTAATGAATCTAAAGACCTATAATTTTTGGTTCAGTATGGGGCTTTTCACTTTATGCAAATGCGTTAGACAAACTTTTGGCAAGGGGATGGGCCAATAGGAATATGAGTCTCTTACGGAGCTCTGAAGGGAAAATACCCTTATACAGGGTAGGCAGGTACCGAATGGAGCTATTTGATGGGATCCATGTACCCTTGCAGAGGGAAGGGAACCCTTGTCGAAGACTCAAAAGATAAGAAAAAAAGGGTGAGTTTTCCTTTGGAAAAGGCAAAGACAAAAAGTTGAATTTCTTCAAGAAAAATGCCTAAAGGAATTCCTTTAGACATTTTGTCTGAACAAATTCACAAGGCAAGGGGCCAAATAAGGAATTATTTCAGAACAAAATCCTATGGCAAAATGAACAAGGCAAATTATTTTAGGCAAAGAGTTTGAAAGAATTCCTTCAGACTTTTTGCCTAAAATAATTCACCCAAATCAAGGGCCAAAAATTGAAGAGAACATTTCCTTTAGACATTTTTTCTAAAGCATTTGAGGACCAATGCCACCCAAAGTACCCTGAAGGGAAGGTGCCCTTATGGGGGGCTCTCGATGACCATGAAAGGGACCTTTCTCAAAGCCCAAAGGGACACCTTCCCTTCAGGAGGGTTAAAAGACAAAGGCCTAGACAAAACGACAAGGCCAAAGGAAGGAATGATGAAGGAATTGACCAAGGGGTAATGGGCCTGAAGATGTCAAAATCTAGCATAGTGAACTAGCCATTCAGTTCAAATTTTTGGTGATGTCCCCACACACATCAAATTTAGGGCAATAGAATAGTTGTTGCCTTTCAAATGGCAATGGGCACATGAACGTCAACTTTATGGCAATGAAATAGCCATAGATATTTAAATGCTTGAGCACAAAACTAAAGGAATTCAAAGGCCTTAGGGCCAAAAGGAAGAGCCCACTAAGAAAAGAGCTTAAGGAGCTAGCCAAGGATTGATAGAAGATATCCCTAGGGGGCTCAGATTGCTAGAAAGAGCCAAGAGATGACAAAAGACAAAACCAAGAAAAGACAAAGCTAGAAAAAGACAAGATTCAAGAGTGAACTCAGTGACCCACCAAAAAAGGAGCCCAAAGAGCCAAGCATAGAAATAGACAAAATATTCCAACTGGCAAAACAATGTGTTAGCACAAGGAGTTATTCTAGTGGTTGAAATAGTCTCTGCTAAGTGGTCATCAAGGATCACAAATAGGGAAGGGCATGACCTATATTTCCTAATTTTGCATTAATGGTCAAACAACTACATTAATTTCTCGAATAAGGGGTCTTGTTTGTAGAAAAATAACATGGTCCATGTTTTCACACATGCCATTTAATATATTTTAAATGCCTAAAGTCAAAACTGCAGCTGACACAACATTCTCTTTCAATAGCTTCCTCTTCCCAATGCTCTCAACGCACATGGGACACTTGTAAAAGGGGGCCATTGATTCTTCTCTCTCTATATATATTATATACTCTCATTTTGAGAGAAAATATCTCTGAGCTTGTAAGATAAAGCTTTGTTGGATTTTACCTTGAATAAAAAAGAAGCATTTTTGCCTCCATTTGAGCTTGCACTTTTGCATATGTCTATGGTTTTGTCATGTGTTAAGTCATTTTCTTTTATGCTTTCATAGATTGATTCTAGCATGTCTAGTGTATTATGATTTCTTCTCTTGTAGGTTAGCCAGAAGTGTCCATAGTAGAGTATAGGTGCATGTGAATAGGCTACCATAGTGTGTCTTAGAATACCTCTGGTAGTTCTTCCTCCCTATCTCTCTAGAGGACCCCTAGCTCACTGATGCAGAAGAGTTTCTCATATCAAATGAAGTGTATATTAGCTTGTTCTTAGTGTAAAGTTTATGTCAAAGCTAAGTAGATCAAACTTTTTGGTGCATCATCATATTAATCTAGGTTCTATTTTCAGTAATCCTTCTCTCTTTTCAACCCCCCCTTTATATGTATATATATATATATATATATATATATATATATATTAGCAATAGTACTAGAATAACTCAAAGATGCTTCAAAGGGAGCTAGCCTTATCTAGAGATTTTCCCCTCAATTTTTCTAGACCCATAGGCAAGAGAGGAGTCTTCATTATGCCGTGTGGAAGATAGAAGCTTAGCCTTCTATCAAGGGTGCAATCCATAGTGTCAACAATTTTTGGCATGCCTGATGGGACCAATTTTTTATCCAAAGAGTTAAAGAATTTTGGTGTGTTCTTCAACTAGCCAGCCTTTGGAGTATTTTTCATCAACACCAATGGTGACTCTAAGTTGAATCGGTTAGTTAAGTAGTCCTGGTGGCATTAGCAAATCATAGTTTGGGTATGTATAATTTCATTGCTCAGAACCACGAGTCTTGTGTTCCTTCATATAGTTTTGATTAAGCTTAGGTTGTTCATGGAATCATCCCAAGTAATAAGGATGCATACAGTTATGAGTTTTTCCCCTTGCAGGTTGGTAAAATATTTCAAGCTTTGCCTCTTCCTCCTCAATTTGAGCAAGTCCTTGGCCAACCTGGGTATGATCCTTATCAGCTTTGTGTTGATCCTTATTAGATCCAATATGACTGGTCTCAACCCTATTATGAGCTATATCAATCTTGTGCTCAGTCTTCTCAATGTGTTACTTCTCCTACTCAACCTAATATTTTTGCCAATCAGCCCATTTCCACCTTCAAACAAGCACTGTTGGGATATGAAAAATATGTAGTATAGCTTGACACTAAAAGGAGATGTGGCCAATAAATTCTTGATCATTCCATTCATCAAGTGAGAAATGCATTAGATCTAGTTAAGAGTGAAAGGAATCCTATTGAAAGAGCCAATTGGAAAAGGCTTACAAGTGAGATGTTAGATGTGACTGGTTTGATTGCATCTTTAGAAGAGAGGTTGAGTATTCATGAGAGGTAGCCTTACCAAGTCCATCAATCTACTTACCCACTGCCCCAACTTTCATATCAGCCATACACGGTCCCTACTCATCAGCCAAGTCAAACCTATCAAAGTTCTTTCCCCAATCATGTTGAGGAGAGTTCTAAAATAGTAAATCTTGTGTTTAAGGCCAATCTTGATAAGTAGATTGAATTGGTAAATCTCCAAATGCAGTAGTCTATGTTGGTAGCAAGGGTAATAGAATCCAAACCCTCACTAAACTCTCACATTATAGACCCATCACCCCAAAATTACATTTCCAATCCTAATATCATGAGCTAGAGTAAAGTCCTTGTGTCATGGAACAATAAGGAGGAGAAAGACATTATCTGAGAGTGTGAGGTACAAAATGATGATAGTCCTTTTCAAGTCCTTCCCACCCTTCCTTAAGAAGCTTCTTATACTCCATGGCAGCCTTCATGCACTCCCCATTTCCATGATGATTCCTATGAGCTCCAAGAAAGTCTCTTTTAAGAAAATCTAGCTAAGTAAACTAAGGAATTAGAGGCAAAGGTGAGGTTGCTTAGTGAAAGAGAGATGGAGGTTTCAGACCTTACAGAGGAGCCTTCACCAAAACACACCCCTTTAACCAATCCTTAAGCTAATTTCAATATTGATGAAGTGTTGGTCAAGTGGAGAGATGAAAATCAAGTGATTTTGGCCCAAGGTCTGCCCCTATTTTCTCATAAGTTTTCAAAAAGATTCCCTACTTTCCATTCCTAACCTGATTTTGACAATCCTTATGTTCCACCTCCTTGCTTGGCAAATGAAGAATGTTTCTCTTGTGTTGAGGAATCCATATTAAAGGAAGTAAGTGAAGAGGAGTATGCTAGGTTCATGACTGATCAAGGAAGCTTCATGAATGTAGATGAGGAGGAGATCACCATAGGTACCTCATTTGATGAACAAGAATATGAGTCACAAACTTTTGCCTCTATCTCTGATAAGGGATAGATGATCTTTGACACTTCTCTCACTTTTCAAGATGTCATGGAAGAGTATGGATAGATTCTTGATCATGTTTTGAATTATTTGTTTGAAGTCATTGGGGTAGGTGACACTCTTAATCAAGGAAGCTATGAGCTGGCTAAGGGTGGAGGAGGCAACATTGGGACTCAAATAAGTATTCAAAGGGGCTACAAGCTTTCAGATTTATCCTTTCAAGAGGTTAGTGAATCTAAAGATGATTTTTTTGAAGTCATCAAGGAGGAAGACCATGCCATGGAACCTGAGTTAGAGGAGGATCAGGAAGATGTCTTTGAACAACTAGAGACTCTGGTCTTTGAGTAGGAAAATGAGAGGCTTGTCCATCTTGAGGAAACCTTTAAAGAATAGAGCCTTGCAAAAGAAGGTGATGTTCTATGGGATGAGCAATCGGTCTGTGATTTCATTTTAGACATCACAACAATCACCCTTCTTTAAGAAATCCATGATCAAGTAGAATATGAGTTTGACAACATCTTCAATGAGGTATAAGGAGACAAGCCAATCCATGATGAATATCAAAGGGCTTATGGTGATGAGCCAACAACCATTTATTTCTTGATGAAACATAGTAGCATGAAGAACCAATAGGAGGTAAGCTTCCAAGAACAAGAAGAATACATATATGTTGGAAGCATGTTTACCCCCAATTCATTTAGATACAAGCCAATCAAGGTGGCAAGCAAGAAGAACAAGTCATCAAATCTCCATTCCATTCAGTCACTTGTCTAGCACCATAATTTTTCTTGCCATGAAGGAGACTTAAGAAGTTTTCCCTTTGATCTAGGAGGGAGCCAAATATACCTGGTTAGTTGTACATAGTAGTTTGCTTTCAGTTTTTATTTTCCCATTTTCCTTATGTGTTATTTGCATAGGTAGTGTTTTTAGCCTTATGTGTGTTTTCCTTTGTGTTTGGGGTAAAAACCTTGATGACTGATTCTTGGATATCTTAAGGTTGTTGCTAACTTTTCAAGCTACTTTTTTACTCCATGCCCAATGGACTTTAAGGTTACTACTTTCTAAGCATAACAGGCATGCTTCCCCTAGGAATTGCCATTTTGTTGACCATTTTAGTCCCATAGGCCAAAATCGGTCTCCTTCCTTCCTTAGCATTCTAAACCCTCAGTCTAATCATGTCCCCACCTTCTACAAAATATCATTTTTCTTTGAAATAAGACCTATTCTATAATGCATTAAAGGATCTAAAGACCTACAGGTTTCAGTTTAGTATGGGGATTTTTGCTTTGTGCAAATTCCTTAGACAAACTTTAGGAAAGGGGATGGGCCAGTAGGAATATAAGTCTCTTATAGAGCTCTGAAGGGAAAATACCCTTACAAAGGGTAGGCAAGTGCCAAATGGGGCTATTTGATGGGATCTAAGTACCCTTCTAGAGGGTAGGGAACTCTTGTAGAGGAATCAAAAGACAAGGCAAAAAGCGTGAGTTTTCCTTCAAAAAAGGCAAAGACAAGAAGTTGAATTTCTTCAGGAAAAATGCTTGAAGGAATTCCTTCAGACATTTTGTCTATATAAATTCACAAGGGAAGGGCTCAAACAAGGAATTCTTTCAGAAGAAAATCCCATGACAAAATGAACAAGGAAAATTATTTTGGACAAAAAGTTTGAAGGAATTTGCCAAATGGGGCTATTTGATGGGATCTAAGTACCCTTGTGTAGGGCAGGGAACTCTTGCAAAAGAATCAAAAGACAAGGCAAAAAGGGTGAGTTTTCCTTTGAAAAAGGTAAAGACAAGAAGTTGAATTTCTTCAGGAAAAATACTTGAAGGAATTTCTTCAAACATTTTGTCTGAATAAATTCACAAGGCAAGGGGCCAAACAAGGAATTCTTTCAAAAGAAAATCCTATGACAAAATGAATAAGGAAAATTATTTTGGACAAAAAGTTTGAAGGAATTCCTTCAAAATTTTTGCCCAAAAGAATTCACCTGAAACAAGGGCCAAACATTGAAGAGAACATTTCCTTCAGATAAATGTCCAAAGGAATTCCTTCAGACATTTTGTCTAAAGGATTTGAGAACTAAGGCTGCCCGAAGTACCCTGAAGTGTCGGTGCCCTTGCGAGGGGCTCTCAGTGACCATGAAAGGGACCTTTCTCAAATCTTGAAGGGACACCTTCCCTTTGGGAGGGTTGAAAGACAAAGGCTCAGATAAAAGGAAAAGACTGAAGGAAGAAAGATGAAGGAATTGACCAAGGGTTGATGGGCCCAAAGACATCAAAATCTAGTATAGAAACTAGTTTTTCAGGTTCAAACATCTAGTCACGTCCTCGTAGATGTCAAATTTAGGGCAATAGAATAGTCATTGGCTTTTAAATGTTGATGGCTATGCAAATGTCAAATTTACAAAAATGAAATAGACATTGATCTTTAAATTCTTGAGCATGAACCCAAAGGAATTCAAAGGCCTTAGGGCCAAAAGGAAGAGCCCACTAAGAAAAGAGCCTAAGGAGCTAGCCAAGGATTGATAGAAGATAACCCTAGGGGGCTTAGATTTCTA